>LPNX010272101.1:56399-135987 GCA_001517045.1 Pseudotsuga menziesii | reverse complement strand
TATATATAGTTTTTTTATATAACACATTGATTCTATACACCAAGAGAAGCTTTTAGTACTAACATACTTTGTCAATCTATAACTTTCTTTAAGGTATCAACCTTCTCCAACAATAGTTTGATCTGTTCAACCACGTCTCTAAAAAAATGGTATTATACATCAAGATTATTTGTCTTGGAATGATACGTTGGGTTTTTTTAGAAATATTGCACTTGAGCTATCAAAACCTATTCTCACCACTTTCTGAATGAAATCAATACCTAATTGCAACTATATATACTCCTGATTTCTATGAGTGGAAACTGTAATTTTTAAGCCTGTGTATAGAAGCAAAGAATACATATTCTTTTAAGCACAATATAGATTACACCACATCAGTCACACATAAACACATAGATTTACCTTGGAAACCCTTAGCCAGAAAAAACAAATAAACCTTGGAGCCACACCTCCTATTTTCTCATTATCATTATGAATCCCTCACAATACAAAATATAGGTATTCGATAACATCCAATACCCTAATATGTTAACCCGGATTATAAAATATACTCCAATCCCTTAACCAAGATTAAATTACATATTTTTACAAAATTTCCCAAAATAGCCAAAAAGAACAATTTCTTTTGGCTTGCTTGCATGGTCATTTCCAAACAGAAATAGTCCTACCATCATATTTTTGCAAAGGTTCCACTAGGGATTGTCAGATGCATCATTGACAGGCTCACCACCCCTCCACATGCACATGCAAAGAATATAACATATACCAACATTCTCCCACTTATTGTTTTATTTGCATAACAAGGAGTCATGTACTCATAAATTCATAGGTTCAGGGAATCAATTCCCATAGATTCTCTACACCAAGAGATATTCTTTGTACTGACAGAATTTGTTAATGAGTTTGCAACATTTTTCAAGGTGTCAACCTTCTCCAACGACACCTTCTTTTCTTCAACCATATCTCTCACAAAGTGATATTGCACATCGATATTCTTTGTCTTAATATGATAACCAGGTTTCTTTTCAAGGAATATTGCACTTTGGCCATCACAATTTAACCTTACATATTTATGTACAAACCCAATACTTGAACATCGTCTTTACAACCATACTGCTTCTTTGTTGGCATGGTGGCTTCGATGTGTTCAAATTCTATAGTTGAGAGTGAAACTATATCATGTCTCTTGGTCATCCAACTGATAGATCCTCCAAATAGGTTAAACACATACCCACTTGTATATCTTATGTGATCAAGATCTCCAACCCATCTGCATCAATAAATCCATGTACATCTATTACTCTGTATGGTCCAGGTATTCCTTGGTAGCTAATTTCATAATACGTGGTGCCAAACAAGTATCTAAATACCCTCTTTACAGTTTATCAATTCTCTTTCCTTGGATTTGACATATATCTACTCAAAAATCCCACTGCATGAGTAATGTATGGTCTAGTACATACAATTTCATACATCAAACTTCCAACTGCATTGGCATATGGAAATCGTGACATATTTTCTTCCTCTTCCTATGTCTTGGGACACTGCTCTACAAATAAATTTACACCTACATGAATAGGAAAATTGACCAACTTAATTTACTACACATTAAATCTCTGTAGTATCGTCTCAAAATATTTTCTTTGATTTTGCTAGATCTTCCTCTTTGCAAAATATCTTCTTATCTCCATTCCCAGAATGAATTTTGCAACATCGAGATCATTCATGTAAAATTTGGATGACATTTGAGACTTCAATTCCTTTATAACATCTTTGTTGTTCCCAATCAGTAACATGTCATCAACATACAATACTATGTTAATGACATTATCACCAATACATTTGGAATTACATAGTGACCATCATTGCTTCTCATAAAATCCAATCCAAGTACATATGTGTCAAAATTTTGGTACCACATCCTTGGAGATTGCTTTAGATCGTGAAGGACTTCTTTAGTTTACATACCAACTTTTTCTTTTCCTGTACTATGAACCCTTTTGGTTGCTTCATGTAGATTTATTCTTTGAGATATCCATGTAATAAAATTGTCTTCACATCCATGTTCTCTACTTCAAAATCAAAAGCAACAACAATAGAAAGGATAAATCTACTGGAAGTTAATTTTGCAACTAAAGAAAATATTTCACCAAAATCAATTCCCTCTACCTGAGAATATCCCTTTTCTACCAAGCAGGATTTATACTTCTCCACTTTACCTTCTACATTCAACTTCTTTTTAAACAACCATTCACTCCCAATGGATTTTCTTCCATCTAGTAACTGCACTAGATTCCAAGCTTCATTTTTTATCCAGGGATTACATTTATTCAACTATGTCCTTCTTCCAAAGATCACTATATTATTAATCAATAGATTCCTTCACATTTCGAGGATTATCATTAGTAATATACAAATAAAAATGAGAGAAAAAATCATAATAGGGATACCTTTGTAGTTTCCTTCTTTCTCAAGATGATCTACTCAGAATGGGGGTATGAGGTTCTTCTTCTTCTGTTGAGTCAGATTCCTCACCTTCTAACTCTAACTCTATCTTCTCTGGTTCCTTTTCCATTAGAGTCACTTCCTGTTTTGGGACTTCTTTTACCTCTCTAAACACAACCTTTCAACTGTAAATAATCTTCTTAGTTACAAGATTCCAAATCTTATAACCTTTCATGCTGTCTTTATAGCCAATAAAGATACAGTTTTCAACTTTATTATCCATCTTTCTCCTTTTCTCCTTTGGAACATGTACATAATCATCACAACCAGAAACTTTTAGATGCTTAATAGAGGGTTTCTTACCGTTCCATACCTCTTGTTGAGTTTTGTCAACCAATGTTGATGTAGGTGATCGATTTACTAAGTAACATGCTTTCTCCACCACCTCTGCCCAAAATTATTGTCCTATCCCAACACTGCTTAGCATGATTCTTTCCTTTTCCATCAATTTCCTATTAATGGAAACTCCATTCTATTGAAGTGTGTATGGAGCATTCTTCTTCTTTTCTATATCACACTTCTTACAGAATTCCTCAAATTCATTCTCGTGGAACTCTCCACCATTATCTGTCCTCAACACCTTTATTTTCTTTTCTTCCTGATTTTCTACAGGAGCCTTAAATTATTTAAGATTAGAAAATACTTTAGATTTATTTTGAAGGAAATAAATACATATGCTCCTTGAGAAATCATCTATAAATGAAACATAATACATAGATCTACCTAATGATGGAACCTTCATAGGTCCAAATACATCACTGTGTACTAACTCTAGAACTCCCTTTTCTCTTGTAGCTGTAGTGCCCGTCAGGCACTTAAGTTCTATCATTTTATACTTGAATCTATCTAGATCCTAAAGAGCTGCTTTATAAGATAATACCATAATTTTTTTATTGTTTACTATTTTTTTAATATCAAAATTTTCTCTATTTTTCAGTTTAAAAGATCTATGCATAATTTTAACTTGATAAGATATTTCTCCTAGCATGAGATTTTCATTCAGTTCATAATTTGAATAGCATTAGGAATAAAACCATAATTCTAATTTGAACAACATTTGGAATAAAACCATAATTTTAATTTGAACAACATTAGGAATAAAACCATAAATCTAATGACATTAGGATAAAATTAAAATGAAAGGCATTTTTCTTTTGTATTTTTCAGTACTGAAATTTATTGAAATTTAGAGTGTTTTGATCAAGTAGAATACCTGTTTTTTTGTAGTAGTAGATTGCAATAGGCTTCATTACTGGAAAACCTTAGTTTCTCCTTCCTGAACCTTAGTTGCTCCTTGCTGGAAAAACTTAGCATCCAAACTAGATAAACCACCTTGCCAACCAACTCATCGTGCTGGCCCTAGGAAATCAACGGATTTCCTAGCCCCCAAGCCCACAATCTAATAATCCAAATAGCAGACACCCATAGCTTAGGACCCCTCCATTCATAGATCATAGTTCGATCTCCCTTGTTCAATTTCCCTTCATGCCTTTTGTTTCCTGCCTCCTCAATTCCAGAGTTAACCCCCTCCTCGGTTTTCCTCCCTTCTCATCAAAATCTCAAGTCATATTCTCCCCGACCAGAACCCCCTTGAATAATTCCCCAAACTCTCCCCTATATACTAACTATTTCCACCTTCATTAGCCTTCCATCTTAATCCACTGCCTTATCCCTCCCTCTTTTGGGATTCTAAACTATTAATATAATCACACTAACCGAGGGTAAAATAATTGTAACATTAATTATAGGATTTCCCGCCCTCTCGATAAGTCAAATGATTAATTGCTCACTTTATTTTTGGTTATTTTACTGCAACATAATAATGACTTGTTATATTGAGTTACAAGACAAGTTAAATACTATAAATTACCACTGCCTCTTCTTTAATATTATTAGGATAAAATATAAATATCAACTCAATGATGATGACGTTTATTTAATCATTCAACGAGGTTCGATAAGTGATATTATGATTTTCATTTAAGGTTTAAATAATCTAGGAATAAAATATGACAACTTTATGTAAATCATTTTTATAATTTAATCCAACCACCATTTTGGATCAACATCATTACTATTTACTTCAGGTCATTTGTTTGACATGGCAACACTTAATTAATATATACATATTTCAATGAGCCTATCTTAACTTACTCGGTTTATTGAGTAAATTAATAATACCTTTTAAATAATTTAATAATAATTTTGATACATTAATAATACCCCTTGATAAACTGCCTTTATAGTTTTTTAACTTAGTAATGGAGCAATTTAGGAGTTTCAGCGATGATTCTTTATAATGGACAGATTATTAATAGTAATTTATATTTTAATAACAAACATAATAATAATTCTATTACTAATTTATTATCATAATTAACAATAATATTGTTTGGTAAATAATAATATCAACATTTATTTGTTTAATTGCTAAGTATCCTAATATTAATATAATACACTTTTATGGATAAACAAAGTATGGTTAATGGTTTAATTAATCAATATTATCAATTAAATAGTACCATTTCTAAGGTTAATGCTTATCAACGACACTTCATATTGACGACTCTTATCTTAATTGCTTACTGCAATGTCTACATATAATTAATTAATAACTTGATTGACTTGTTTTACACATATGAGTAACTTAACAATCATTGTTTGAATTTAATTAATGCATAATTAACACATTTACCTACTACAACTTATCCAATTATTCAACATGTTAAGTATTTTCATATCGATACTAGCGTGCATGTGCAAGGTGTGCATGCATGGCTAGTACATGCACAGGTCGGAAATGTACTATAACATACATCATATTCCATACGCATCACTGCTAACTAATACTAATAATCCTTTACGCAAGCAGAACACGTATACATATATAAGGTACTTGCTTTAACATTCTCGTTTATTTAATAGTTATTCCCATTTATAGTTCCATATATTATCTTTGTGTTCTTATTATCTTAATCGGTCAAACAAGATGGGTACCAACTACCACTAACTCGGTATGAGGAAACACCCCAACCTCAACAATACTGACTATCATATCCTCCCATCCCAACCTACGTCCGCATCCTCCCTTTCCTTCCTCTGCTAGTACAAAGCAGATGTTAGCTATACTGGCCTGACCACATAAAACCTAAGAGCGGTAGCATGGGATAACTAGCGGACCTAGCCTCTCCTAGAAGGCATCCGAGCCTCATCATCACAACAACTTGGGGAGCGTGTCTCATCACTATCCTCCCATGACCTCGGGTATCATAGTGACCTAGGGTGGGAAACACATCCCACCCTCTCAACATACTCGGCTTATGCCCTATCGATTCATACTCTGCTGATATTGGGATTATCGAATTGTGTCATCATATCATCATTTTTGGTCACTAAGGTTTACAGCATAAAAAGTTATTCGAATATTACAGAGAGTCAATGTCATGTGGGTTAGTACTTCACAAATATAGATGTATAACAAGTAATTTTACTTGATAACCAATTAATCCACATCATCATCCTCATCATTCTTTCATGTAATAATTTAATTCATCACGGGTACACACATCATATAATAATCCAGTCAATTACATCATCATACGACATCTTCGTAGCACATCTTATTTTTCACATTTCATCAATGAAAACAAATTAAATATATAACTGCGAGTCATACTCATGAAGTTCCACCATAATAAAAATACAAACAAGCAAGGGTAGTTATAAAGGTGAATCCAAAACGGGGCATTACATACATCCACCCTTTAAGAAACTTCATCCTGAAGTTATTATCAATACATCGTGTTCAAATTATAATGATTAAAGGAGAATTCAACTCCATAAAAGAATCCGTGTAAGATAAATGGACTTCTTATGAGTTATATTCAAGTGTCATCAATATCATCATCATACTTTCTTACTCTTTAACAAGATGTACAAAATACCATTATTCCAACATGTTTACACATTTCACAACTAAGATTCCATCATCATGGAAATATATGCATTCAACTCAACATGCAATAACCAATGATAAATAAAGTGCTTTAAATTATGAACATATATATATATATATATTAACAATTAACTACCAAGATACTTTACGGTTTACTTACCTAACATAGGATAAAAGGGAAATATCACTATGTCCTAATTCCTACATCATAAGCATATCCATATAATTACTATTTGAATCCAAGGAAAAAAATACTTAAATAAAATTTACCAAATGGAAAAGATACAAACTCTTACAAAGATTTCATGACTATCTTTCCTAGCTTAGTAATGTTGTCCTCTGTGTTTGGTTGTTTCCCACATATGATTGAGGTTTTCACACCATTTATTTGTACAAAGATTTATTGTTTCTCACAAAACACATAGTTGATAAGCTTAGTGTTCAAAGGTCGTCGGTTTAAATTATATGCCCTTGAAATTGCAGTTTAAATATTACAGAGAAATTTGCAATTTGTTATTAATAACTCAAATACTAGTTCGTATCAAACTTACTTTTCATCCTAATAGTTCGTTCAACATGGGAATTATATATCCAATATTCTTTTAAAATTTTATATCAGATTTTGCTATCGTAATATTACTAAAATCCATCCAAGCCTAATCTTGACCTATCATCATATTACTTCCATTATGATTTCCTATATATTCACTAATGACGAGTCATATAAATAAAGCTTAACATAATAGGTTCCTACTTTTGAGTCATAAGATATATATATATATATATATATATATATATATATATATATTACAAAAATTTATTGAAACCCATAAATAAGGATTTAATTAAAACAAAAGGTTCTGTTACAATTTTACCCTAATTAACTTTGTCTCGTATAAACAAATGATTAGTCTTTAAAACTTTAAGCTTTTAACATTATACTCCAATAATCATGAGATATGTTATTATAAGTTTGTTGGTAGTATATTGAGAACATTCAAAATGGATTATTTTAATCTCTCTAATAATTATTTTAATCCCTCATTTTATGCTTATATGGTCTTGGTTTCCTTCTTATACTTAACAACACTTAAAGTTCTTTTATATGTTAAGCTACTCTCTTTTATAGCCATGATCCTACATTTAACCCCACATCTCACCATGCACTATGTTTATGTCTAACAAGGTATAATATCTAAGCACCACACCTTTATTATTGTATT
The DNA here is from genome assembly GCA_001517045.1 of Pseudotsuga menziesii. NCBI lineage: Eukaryota > Viridiplantae > Streptophyta > Pinopsida > Pinales > Pinaceae > Pseudotsuga > Pseudotsuga menziesii. The sequence continues at coordinate 128,304 of LPNX010272101.1, read as the reverse complement.
ACCATATTAATAATATAATTTCATAATCAAATAATTTCTATGAATTTCTAATATAAATGATTACTTAAAGGCCATGAATTGTTTTACTGCACATTTTAGAAATAAGATAAAAATAAATATTCAAACTTTATAAAACTTATTTAATTCTTACTATCACCTTTCCCATATACACATATATATGATTTACTCCATTAAATATAACTTAAAATAAGTTGTATATATGATGGTTAATAAGTAGCTAAATACCATCATTGTTTGATATTAATTAACTATCCTATTATACCGTTTCTTTCTTCCTCATGCACTTATGTACTTATACTATAATGTTATCCATGGCAATTTACACATTTATTCATATTTACTTAGTTCCACATTATTTATTACTATTTTTATACCCTATTTATGTTAGAGATAATGAAAAAGAATGTTTTGACTTATACTAAACCTTTGTTAATCACTTAGTTATAACTCTTGTTTTCCAATTTCATTAAAACTTATTACTTCATCACTTTACCACATAACCAATTATTACTTTTACTATAGTACATGACCACCTAAACATAATTATCTTTGCATTTCATATTATTATTATTATTATTATTAAACTCATATAACATTTATTTTATATATATATATAGGGTTAGTAACTACTACATTTTATTATTATTTTTCTATACTTTATTTATCACTTTAACTATTATTAATAAAAATATATATACCATTTTTAACTTAAAATAAAATACAACTATACTTCTTTAAACTCTTATACATAAATATATTACATAATAAAAAAGAAATCACACCAGATATATTCTATAATTATATAAATTGTTAATGGTAATATGATTAATGGGATAGGCTGTATTAGTGAATTCCATTAAGCACTAGGTTTAGCAAGCAGGCTTAGTCCAGTTCTCTTTAATTATCTTGGTTAAGCTCTTTATTTTACCTGTAATCCAACAAGCGTATAAGCTTGCTGGAATTACCTGTACGTAATTAATTGTGTCCTTAGTGTATTAAGCTTACGCATTCAGCTGAGGTAATATTACAAGTGGTGATAAACTACAGCTTATCTCTACTCTGATTGAATTAATCATGGTTTAAATCCATACACAAACGTTGATGCTGTATATGATCTTGAGTAAAAGTAATTATATATGGGTAGCTTAATTCATGCTTGTTACTAATTGCTCGTTACGCAGGTTTATCTAAAACGTGGTTTGCATTAGTAACCAATTCTTTTCATTAGTAAACAAAAGATATATATTAATTGAAAAAAAAAGTAACCAATATTACCTTAAGCTTAATCTAATACCTATGGATTCCTAATAAGAACCTTGATCTTATGACTAGATTTCTCGATCTCAAGATTAAATTCAAATATCAAACTGGAATTTCTCACACGATCAAATTCTATTTGAAAATCTGGTTTAATTTTTAATAATATTTAATTATATAAAAAAAACAATTTTTTTAACATTCAATTTTAATATTTCGAATTTTTACCTAAATTTAACTATGCAATTTTATTAAGAGTAAAAAGATGGAATTGTCAATGTGCACTTGGAAACCCATGCCCCTCTTTGATTAACTAGGAGTTCTTCCCCATGTCAATCACTTATTTATGGGCTCTAAAATCAGAAGGCCTGTATAAAGTTTGGGAAGACTGCCCCCTTTTTTTTTTTCTCTTCTAACTCTTTGTAATAAGTGCCATTCACTTTTGTTTTGAAAAAATTTAGCACCAGGTTTTTTTTATAGAGTTATATATAGCATTTAAATTTATCCCAATCAACAAGATTTAAAAACAAAAATTAAAAACAGAAAATTTATCTACAAAGCTATATTATTATTGTGTTTTTATTATAATAGATATAATGCCTCACATCTATTCTCCTCCATAAAAGTGAATTTCAAACAGATCTTGAACCTCTCTACTCAAACCATCATAAACAATTCCTAGGATTTAATACCATCTTAATTGTTCCAATGTATGCCAAAGAAACTGATCATTATTTACCATAGTACCTATTGTGCAATCATCCGCAAAGCACGCATATTTGATTCCCTGACTTTGGCAAAGGGACATCACGAATGAATTTAATTTGTTAAGAATTATATTCATAACAACATCATGTTATGTAGATTCAATGAAGGATGATTTTAAGGAACCATACTTATTTAAAAGTGTACAAATGTTGGCGAATATTACCAATTCTTAAAATGCAAACTATAAAATAATTGACAATATTTTAAAAAAAATTAATTTCCAATAATTTTATATTGTTTATATAATAATTTGGCAAAAATTTTACTCCATTTAAATTGGGTGAAACAGGGCTTCAAAAAATACAAAATGACGAATCTATTTTGGAATAAAAACATGGAAAAATAGTCCACCGAGGTAAATTCACCCCTAAAATTATCTCTGATTATCCAATATCGTTGTAGTGCTAAACTTTAAATGATTTGTAAAAATGGATCACCCGCAATGTATTTACGTAATAATTTTATTAAAATAGAGTGCTCGACATTGTCGAAACACTTCTTGACGTCGGCATGAATTATCAGTTTAAATTTTATTAAAATAGAGTGCTCGACATTGTCGAAACACTTCTTGACGTCGGCATGAATTATCAGTTTAATACCTTTCCATTGTTGTATGTCTAAGAATAATGAATGCGTATTCCTGTGTGGGCGAAACCCATAGGGAACAGGAAGAAATTGAGGTTCAAATATATGTATTCAAGCGCATTGGTGATGGATCGGTGAACTATTTGATCCATAGGAGAAGAAAGAGTGATAGCCCGGGTCTCCGTAGACCTTGGCTTAGGTATGCATATTCGTTTCGTAGGATAGAACTGAAACGACCCATCGAATAATGAAGTGGAAATTTTTGCAATGCGTTCTTTATCTATTCCAAATATCTATCGTCTCATGCGAGAAGTCATTAGGCCAGGTTTTGCATATATTTGCTCATAAGCTACGAATAAGACAATTTATTAATAATTTTTTATTATTATTATTATGCTAGTTTGGTTGACAAGAAGGTTGATCAGCTTCCAATAGATTAATGAGCTTCCTTGAAGTTAACATCAAAGGATGATTCGAGGGTCTCATTAAAATTTGTCATATTTATTTACGTATATATATCATCACTAATTGCATGAAAGGCCATGTGGAATAGTCTACCTCAGAGCGATGGTCACATATACCTCTTTGAGACCCACTAAACCCACTAATTGTGTGAAACGACTCATGGAATGGCTCGGTCGACTATCTCATAGCGCTTTCTACACTAAGTAAACCCTAAACTATAACTGTGGGCACTTGTAAGAAGGATTTCCTTCATGAAGGCCATGCGTACGCCCGCATGAAGCTCACGTTGCATGAAGTTCAAGTGGTAGTCCTCCACAATCCCAAAGCTGAAGGAAGGACTTCTTAAATACACGGGCCCTCCTTTCGGGCGCGCGAGCTCAATCTCATAATTTATACCCATTCCTGATGGAAGAGCTCTGCAACTCTTGTCGCAGTAAAGAGTCGTGTACATATTCGCGCAGTCTTGTGGAGTGGTGGATACACAACCCTCCAGTCTCCCTTCTATCTGTGTGTTGGGCCAGAGGAAGAGCTGCCAGGTATGGAATCCCTGGTATCAATGTGGAGAATTATGTTATGGTATGAGGGTTGCGTGCTCAACTACATTTATAACCCCCTCGTGAAGATAAAATTATCTTATCTCCCAATTGATTTCCTGAGTGTTCACCTGACTGTGAAAGCCTGAATGCTAAGTACAAAGAAATTTCATTGTAGCTAAATAATCTATACTTCACTGTATTTTTATTTTTATCGTTTGTTTTATCGTAATTTTTTTTTGTTTCTAACTATCTTTAAGAGCGTAGCTCCGCAATCATCTCCCCATTTCAAGCCACACCCAGACTTTCTTCCCTCTCCCTTCATCCGCACGGTCTAGGCGTTGTGCAATGCATGCCTGGTTGGCTCTCTCTCTTGGTGCACTTGAGGGCGTAGAGTCCTACATCTGGGTGGATAATCCCCAAGGTATGGAAACATTGGTATTCCTGGAATTTGACCCCATCTATAGGAAACTTAATCACAGCGCCACCCTAAGTAGGGAGCCGTGGTTCCTAAGGCTCCAAAGGAGAAACCCTCTCCTTTTGGCAGGCCATTCCTCGTCTCTTCTTGACTTGCAAGCCCTAGATTTTTTTTGTCTGATAATGTTCATAGGAAGGTCTAGGTCGATAGGGAGGGGGATTTTCTAAGCCTTCTCCTTCCCCCATCTCTTAGTTAGTGACCACCGTGAGAGAGCCTTACATATATAACCGCCTATGTAGGATCTGTGACTGGGGAAGATATGAGTCTGTCAGTGGGGTTAGACCTGGAACTAAGGGTTCTCCGGGTTGAACATCATAGTAAAGTAGTTGCCTTCTCTTGACTTAAACTAGAATTGAACCACAATGACTAACCTTTTATGGATATCCTTCTTTATTTAACCTTCTATCAGTCAATCGATTTTAGGTTGCACCTCGGCCTTACTTCCCCAACATACAGTGGGACGCTGGTTTCACCCATAGATTTCTTAGGCAGCTTTAATTTTCACACCTATTTCTCTATCTGTGTCCTATGCATTTCATTTTATCTTGGAAAAATAATTAAAATTAAAATAAAAAGATGGCTGGCCATGATTATAATGGGTGTGGAAAATTTGTTGCTACATCAATATTTTGTTCCAGAATGGTCTCCATCTAATGGCCATAAGTGTTTAGGATCCTAAATGCTCTATTCATTCCTTTATATTGGAACTCAAAGAAAATGCCTCAATTCTTGAGTGCCTCTTAATACATTTATACTTTCTTGTCAACAAGTAAGCCTCCATAGTTTCCATCATTAATAGACCAATTGATTTCCATCCTTTTCAGCACTTTTCCAAGTAAGCGCGAAGCACACAATTTGGACTCATTGTTTCTTGGATGATAATTATTTATATAGAGGTCCTGGGAATTTCTTAGTCTGTGTATAGAGTTTTTTTTCTTTTGTCCTTCCGTCCTAGGACTCTCGTATTGGTTGAGATTCTCTTTATGCTTAACCTAGATCACATTAGAGATCTATAAGTATTACTGTGATATTACATATCTTATCATTTCTTGTATTTAGTTATTTTGAATTTTCTCAGTAGCTAATGTATTGGTTGAGATTCTCTTTATGCTTAACCTAGATCACATTAGAGATCTATATGTATTACTGTGATATTACATATCTTATCATTTCTTGTATTTAGTTATTTTGAATTTTCTCAGTAGCTAATTTGGATGGTTCTCATATCGATGATTCCAGCAAGAGGTTCATTGCAGTACCAGCTCTCTCTCTCTCTATATATATTATTTTATTTTACACGTGAAAGAATTCTTGACACAAGTCTGATACATAGGTTTCTTCATACACACATGTTTATGATGTAAGGGGGTTCTATTCAAGTTGTAGGTCATCCTTCTCTTTCCATTTGTTGTATGCCAGCCTTTCCTATCTCATAAATGGGTTCTATCTCAAATCAATTTTCTGTTAATTTTCTTTTGTGAAATTCCCTATTATGTTAAAAGCAAAAAGAATGGAACTGGTTTTGTCATTCGTATTATAATCATAATATTAATTATGACCCTGTCTTTATTTTGTTTAAATTTGTGTTTTCTATATTTTATAACAGTGCCTATGTTTTGTGTTTATGTAGGTAATTTTTGAGAGGATGGGAAAGAAACTTAAGGTCCGTAGTTAGATCCCTCGTGGAGGGCACCGGTGTAAAGGTTCCTGTCTAGACTTAAGTGTAAAGATTCCTTTCTTTAAGTCAAAAGGTTCCTGTCTAGACTTAAGTGTAAAGATTCCTTTCTTTAAGTCTATAGATTTGGATACACTGTAAATTTTTTTTTTGTAGTTTTAGGTGTGAGTAAGCCCCTTAGGTCTAAGTGTTTGAGCCAGTGGCTCTCATACCATGTGTAGTGCGATGTAGTGCACATCGGGCACTTAAGTTCTATCATTTTCTACTTGGATCTATCTAGCTCCTAAAGAGCTGCTTTGTAAGATAATATCACAATTTATTTATTGTTTACCATGTTTTTAATATCAAAATTTTCTCTAAAGTTTAGTTTAAAATATCTATGCATAAGTTTAACTTGATAGGATATTTCTCCTAGCATGGGATTATAAGCTGCTTTGTAAGATAATATCACAATTTATTTATTGTTTACCATGTTTTTAATATCAAAATTTTCTCTAAAGTTTAGTTTAAAATATCTATGCATAAGTTTAACTTGATAGGATATTTTGTAAGATAATATCACAATTTATTTATTGTTTACCATGTTTTTAATATCAAAATTTTCTCTAAAGTTTAGTTTAAAATATCTATGCATAAGTTTAACTTGATAGGATATTTATCTATGCATAAGTTTAACTTGATAGGATATTTCTCCTAGCATGGGATTATAAGTTTAACTTGATAGGATATTTCTCCTAGCATCGGATTTTCATTCGGTTCATAATTTGAATAGCATTAGGAATAAAACCATAATTCTAATTTGAACAACATTAGGAATAAAACCATAAATCTGACCACATTAGTATAAGATTAAAATGAAAGGCATTTTTCTTCAAATTAAAATGAAAGGCATTTTTCTTCATAATTTGAATTTGAACAACATTAAGAATAAAACCATAAATCTAACCACATTAGTATAAAATTCATTTTTCTTCATAATTTGAATTTGAACAACATTAAGAATAAAACCATAAATCTGACCACATTAGTATAAAATTAAAATGAGAGGCATTTTTTTTCAAAATTTGAATGAAAGGCATTTTTCTTCATAATTTGAATACCATTAGGAATAAAACCATAATTCTAATTTGAACAACATTAGGATTAAAACCATAAATCTGACCACATTAGTATAAAATTAAAATGAAAGGCATTTTTCTTTTGGAGTTTTCAGTACTTAAATTTATTGAAATTTAGAGTGTTTTGATCAAGTAGAATACCTGTTTAATTTTGTAGTGTTTAATTTAGTTGCTCCTTCAACCTTAGTTGCTCCTTGCTAGAAAAGCTTAGCAACCAAACTTGATAAACCACCATGCCAACCAGCTCATCGTGCTATGCTGGCCTTAGGAAATCTATTTCCTAGCCCTCAATCCCACAATCCAATAATCCAAATAGCAGACTCCCATAGTTTAGGACCCCTCCATCCATAGTTCATAGTTCGAGGATCTCCCTCGTTCAATTTTCCTTCATGCTTTTTGTTTCCCGCCTCCTCAATCCTGAGTTAACCCCCTCCTCGGTATTCCTCTCTTCTCATCAAAATCCCCCCCCTCCTCGGTATTCCTCCCTTCTCATCAAAATCCCAAGTCATATTCTCTGCGACAAGAACCTCCTCAATAATTCACCAAACTCTCACCTATATACTAATTTTCAGCTTCATTAGCTTTCCATCTTACTCCATCTCCTTAGCTCTCCCTCTTTTGGGATTCTAAACTTCTAAACTATTGATATAATCACACTAACCGAGGTTAAAATAATTCTAACATTAATTGCTCACTTTATTTTTGGTTATTTTACTACAAGATAATAATGGCTTCTTATATTGACTTACAAGACAAGTTAAATACTATAAATTAACAGTGCCTCTTCTTTAATATTATTAGGATAAAATATAAATATCAACTCAATGATGATGGCGTCTATTTAATCACGTCTATTTAATCATCCAACCGATAAATGATATTATGATTTCCATTTAAGGTTTAAATAATCTATGACAACTTTATATAAATCAGTTTTATAATTCAATCCAACCACCATTTTGGATAAACAACATCATTACAATTTACTTCAGTCATTTGTTTACTTCAGTCATTTGTTTGACATGACAACACTTAATTACTTCAGGTCATTTTTTTGACATGACAAATTTTAATTAATATATGTACATATTTCAATGAGCCTATCTTAACTTACTCAGTTTATTGAGTAAATTAATAATACTTTTTAATAACTTAATAATAATTTTGATACATTAATAATACCCCTTGATGAATTGCCTTTATAGTTTTTAGCCTAGTATTTAGGAGTTTCACTTATGATTCTTCATAATGGACAGATTATTAATAGTAATTTTTAGTTTAATAACAAACATAATAATAATTCTATTATTAATTTATTATCATAAGTAAATAATAATGTCAACATTTATTTGTTTATTGCTAAGTATACTAATATTAATATAATTGTTTAATTGTTTAAGTGATCCTACCGTAGAGGAATTGGAATTGGGGGTATAGCGTGTTACATTAAGAAGAACATCTCTCCCCATGTCAAGCTTTATAAAAAATACCCTTATAGCCTCTATATTTGGATAGAGATTATGGACAATAATGATAAAAAAACCTACATAGCAAGATGTTATTTTTCCCTTATTAATTCTAACTTCTACAAGAAAAACAATTTAGATAAGAATTGTTCTTACAATGGTTTAGAGAATGATATTTCTAGCCTAAGGAATGAAGGAAATATCCTCTTAATGGGTGAATTTAATGCTCGAACTTCAAGCAACCAAGCTATTCTTCTAATAAATCATTCCAACCCTAATCCTCTTTGGTTAAACGAAGACCTTACTCTAGCTGGAAGGTACAAAAGAATATATAAAGATCTAGGGGATAATTCGTTTGGGTCTGAGCTAGTTAAGCTTTGCAGTGCTTAAGATCTTATAATTTGCAACGGTCTAAATAAGTGGCCCAATTCTAGTAAGATGACTTGTATCCATGGTCTTGGTAGCAGCGTGGTGGACTATGTTATTTCAGATATCCCTTTATACAATGAAATAATAAATTTTGACATCTTAAACGACCACGAGCCTGACTCAGATCATAGAACTTTAATTGTAACTCTCAATTTTGTCATGAATAGAGATCCCATAGAAGATAATCCTCATAGCCGAAAAAACTTGATCTTTCATAGAAATAAAAATGATCTTTTTCTAAATGAATTAAAAAATAATTTGCTTCCTTTATCAAGTATAGACAACATAGAAGACCTCTATCATAATTTTACCACAACCCTCTCTTATTCTATTAACAAGTTCTCAATTAAAGTTTCAACTAATAAAAGAAATAACAAAACCAACACTTGGTATGATAAAGATTGTAAAAGTGCGAGGAAAGAAATTAAGGAAGCTCTCGACGATTCTCTTAAAACTGACAAGATAAAAATATAAAAAGCCCTAACTAAAAAGAAAAAAATGCATTATATTCGTAAAAGATAAGAAAATCTCTTACACCTATTTAAGGTAGCTCCTAAGATATTTTAGAGGGAGATTCTAACTAGAAAAACTAAAAATAATAATAGAATTTCTTTACACGACTAGAATTCCTATCTTAGAAAGCTTTATGGTTCCCCTAATGGCATAGATAACTTTGAAACCCTACTCACAACAGAAGAAGTTTTCTCTTTAGAAGACATAGATTTTGAGGTTGAGTGTCTAGAAAATGGAAAAGCTAAGGACATTGAAGGTTACCAGGCATAAATATTAAAAATTGGAGGTCCTATCCTGAACCCTCACATCCACAAGATTTTCAATCAAGCGATCAAGCAAGGGTTCCCTAAACCTTGGACTCAAAGCCTCATTATCCCTATTTTTAAAAGTGGGGATACAAACAACCCCTCTAATTACTGGACAATTATGATTAGCCCTTTCTTAGCCAAGTTGTATGGTATTATTTTGGAAAAGAAGATTAGCATTTGGCTTGAAAGTGAAGGTAAGCGGGCTAAAGGCCAAGCAGGTTTTAGAAGGAAGCACTCAACAACAGACCATCTCGTTACGCTTAGGATAATTGTGGAGGAATGTCATTATGATAAATACAATTTCTTTTGTTGCTTTGTGGACTTTAGAAAGGATTTCGATATGGTACCTAGAAATAACCTTTGGAATAGATTAGAAGAGATAAAGGTTCCTTTTGAATTGAGATCCACCGTAATAAGGTTATACGAGAATCTCATTGCCAAGTTTAAGACCAATGAGTGGTGGTCGAAAGATAATAAGTTTAATATCGGAGTTAAACAAGGTTGCCCCCTCTCCCCCGCCCTTTTTGGCATTTACATAGATAAACTAGAAGTTTGTTTAGAGGAAATAGGTTGTTCTGGCATGATCTTAGCTAGAATAGTCATCATCCTTCTTCTCTATGTTGACTATATTGTTCTTCTTGCAAGGTGCCCATCTGATCTTGATAAGCAACTAAGACTTCTTAAGGATTTTTGCTCTACCATGGGTTTGACTGTTAACACTGACAAAACAAAAATTATGACTATCAAATCCAAGAAGGACACTTACACTAATTTTGTGTATGACAACAACAACTTGGAGGAAGTGTCTTCTTACAAATACCTAGGAATTGATATGCATCACAAGATCAACTGGAACTATAGCATTAATAAAAGGACTAATGGAGGGTGGAAAGATTATTTTGGTCTTGGAAATAATTATAAAGCAGTGAACCTTGTGATGTGGGATAAAAAGAAGCTCCTCTTTGAAACTTTAGTCACTCCTGTTATCTTGTATGGGTGTGAGGTTTGGGGTTGCAGCATCTCTAGAGAATCCTGGAGAAAGATTAAGCAAATCCAGAAGCGTTTTATAACGTATAACCTCAAAATTAAAAGCAATACACCCTACCCTATTATCCTTATAGAAGTGGGTCTTTCCCCTATCGAGAGCCTAGCTATGACTAGGCTCCTTTTGTACAAGCACAAAATCAATAACATGGGAGACCATAGACTTCCTAAACTAACTTTAAATTCCAGTCAAAACCACCTAAGGCTCAAGTGAGGTTGGTATAAAGATACTAGGGCTTGGTTAAACCGTTGGGAGATTGACAAAAATGTTGCATTGCAAAATCTAAATAACATCAAAAATATTGTCACTTCTAAGTTTAAGGAGAATTTGTGGTGTGAGAAAGATTTAGAGAATAAAAGAAATTTAAGATATTATAAGGAAGTCATCAACCCTACTCTAGAAGATCAAAAGCATCTCTCGGTTTTAACTAGTTCAAAGAAAAAATTAATATAGCCAAGATAAGAATGAATTCTCATGAGCTTCATAGTGAAACTGGTCATTGGGAAGTTCCTAAAACACCATGGGTAGAAATAATATGCCATCTCTGTGAGAATATGAACATTGAGGATGAAAAACAATTCCTCTTAGAATGCCCTACTTACACCCACATTAGATCTCAGTTTCATAATATTTGTTGCAATCTCGACCTTCCTAGCCTTTTAACTTGTCAAAATTATAGTGAGCCCCGAACACTTCTCTCCAAGCTCTTTGAGCATAGAAATGCAATTTTAAAACAAACTAATTAATTCATTTCTTTGGGTCTGATAGACCAAAGTTTGGTCTCAGTGGACGTTAACCATCATCATCATCATCAATACACTTTTATCGATAAACAAAGTATGGTTAATGGTTTAATTAATCAATATTATCAATTACATAGTACCATTTCTAAGGTTAATGCTTATCAATGACACTTCATATTGATGACTCTTATCTTAATTGCTTACTACAATGTCTACATATAATTAATTAATAACTTGATTGACTTGTTTTACACATATCAGTAACTTAGCAGTCATTGTTTGAATTTAATTAATGCATAATTAACATATTTACCTACTACAACTTATCCAATTATTCAACATGTTAACTATTTTCATATCAATACTAGCTTGCATGTGCAAGGTGTGCATGCATGGATAGTACATGCACAAGTCGGACATCTACTATAACATACATCATATTCCATACGCATAACTGCTAACTAATACTAATAATCCTTTACGCAAGCAGAACAAGTATACATAAATAAGTTACTTGCTTTAACATTCTCGTTTATTTAATAGCTATTCCCATTTATAGTTCCATATATTATCTTTGTTTTCTTATTATCTTAATTGGTCAAATAAGATGGGTACCGACTACCACTAACTTGGTATGAGGAAACACCCCACCCTCAACAATACTTGTTTTCTTATTATCTTAATTGGTCAAATAAGATGGGTACCGACTACCACTAACTTGGTATGAGGAAACACCCCACCCTCAACAATACTAACTATCATATCCTCCCATCCTAACCTATGTCTGCATCCTCCCTTTCCTTCCTCTGCTAGTACAAAGTGGATGTCAACTATACTGGCCTGACCACATAGCACCTGAGAGCAGTAGCATCAGCTAACTAGCGGACCAAGCCTCTCCTAGCAAGCATCCGAGCGTCGTCATCACAACAACTTGGGGAGCGTGTCTCATCACTACCCTCCCATGACCTCGGGTATCATAGTGACCTAGGGTGGGAAACACATCCAACCCTCTCAACATACTCGGCTTATGCCCTATCGATTCATACTTTGTTGCTATTGGGATTATTGAATTGTGTCATCGTATCAGCATTTTTGGTCGCTAAGGTTTACAGTGTAACAAGTTATTCGAATATTACATAGTGTCAATGTCTTGTGGGTTAGTACTTCAAAAATATAGATGTATAACAAGTAATTTTACTTGATAATCAATTAATCCATATCATCATCCTCATCATTCTTTCGTGTAATAATTTAATTCATCACAGGTACACACATCATATAATAATCCAGTCAATTACATCATCATACGACATCTTCGTAGCACATAATAATATTTTTCACATTTCATCAACGAAAACAAATTAAATATATAACTGCGAGTCATACTCATGAAGTTCAACCATAATAAAAATACAAACAAACAAGGGTAGTTATAAAGGTAAATTCAAAATGGGGGATTACAGTAGCACTAGATGCAAATATTACTCAATTATGTTTTCCATATACGCAATGTTAACAGAAATCAAAATACAGAGTGCAATTAGTTATACCTTCAACCATACATCTACCTTGTAATTCCCGAAGTCCCTTTTCTCTGATATTCACAAATCTTTGATGCCATAACATTATCTTTCTTTTTGATGCAGTTAGGGTTCTATCATATTTACCTCCTTCCTCAATCACAAAAGAACTATTGCATTCATCAATGATGGTTCTTCCCAATATTCTGTATAAAGTTCCATACCGAATTCCCCTCATTAATACCATTGATCCTAGAACCATTTTCAAACCACCATCTCCACAGACAGTCTTTACACCTGCAACATCCATATTTCTGATTGATATCAAGATTCTTGCTAGATTTGGATTGTGTAGCACTCTAGGTAGAGTTCTAATCCTTCCATCCTTGAGTTTCAGCTTGACTCTACCACGTCTAATGATACTGACTGGCGAATCATCTCCCAAGTACACATATCCTCCATTGTACTTTTCATATTCACAGAACGAATCCCTATGAGAGGTCATATGACATGATGCACTTGAGTCAATCATCCATATATCACCTTCTAAATGATTACCAGTGGAAACTAGGTACACATACCCTCCTTCTTCTGAGGAGGGATTTTCCTTTGTGGAAGAGGTATCCTCAGATCCCTTTTATTTCTCAACATTCTTATATCTATGATTCTTTTTATAGTGCCTATATTTATTGCATTTCAAACACTTCCTTATTCCTTTTCCCGGGGATTTAGATCTACCCTTAGATTTAGATATCCCCCCAGATCCCTTATTTTTGCTTCTCTCTTGAAGGTGACCTCTCACATACAAGGTATCCATGCTATGATTATCCATGGTTTTTTGCCTCATCTCTTCTAATAGTAGGGATAATACTATTTCATCAAATTTTAAGGACGCTTGACTAACACTACCTATTGCAACAATTAGATTGTCCCGAGAATATGGAAAAGAACACAATATTGTAATACATTTATCTTCTTCGGCCATTTTAATTCCAACAGAGGTTATTTGACTTACAAGAGTATTGTATACATTCAACTTCTCTGTCACAATTTCATTTTCATCCATTCTGAGATGAAACAATTTCTTTTGCAGAAACAACTTGTTCACAAAGGGGTTTTGATTAATACAAATTCCCTAGTTTACCCCAAATCTTTACCGCACTATCTTCACCATATATGTTCAACAACACATAGTATGATGAGCATAATAATATTGTACTCCTCGCCCTTCTTTACAATTTATCCAAATCATCTAGTGACGTTGCAGTGGGTTTCATACCCGAATGCACAATAATCCACTGTTTCTGATCTACAAGAAGATCCTCCATTTTGAGCTTCCATAACCCAAAATTTTGGTCGTTAAATTTCTTGAACTGCTTTCCATTCACTTTCAATGCACAAATCAATGCTGCAAAGCTCCCAATGAACCCAAGTTTATCACAGGCCCAATATCTATCAACCACATCGAACCCTCAACAACAAAGGCATCCCCTTGAGGCCAAAAATTGATCTCTGATACCACATGTAATTTTGAAACCTATGCAGAGAATAAAATCATACATATTATTTAAGAAAAACAGAGATAACAACACAACAATCACACATAAACACATAGATTTACCCGATAAACCTTTAATTGGGGAAACCAACAAACCTTAGAGCCACCATGGGGGGTTCACTAGCAAGGCAATATTATATCATGTGCATTCATATTGAGGGTTTGATTACTCCTAAAATCCTAAAAATTATATTGCCTCGTATTAAGGGGCCAAGGGGTTTTCTAATTTGACGTAGTGATATAAATATTTGGGGTTATTTTATTAGGGTGGGTTGGGAAATAACATTCAAATCGTGGGATATATATATATATATATATATATATTACATATACATATACATATACATACACACACACACACACACATGTGTGTGTGTGTGTGGACGTCTCCCATAGAGAGATGTTGAATGCAAACACGTCCTTGCACTACAATAAAAATGACATTTTAGACTCACATAAAATTGTTGTATATTAAAATATTGAATTTAAAATAATATTTTTATAATATTATAATTATGTTGATAATTTTTTTATATAAATTTTAAATTATATATATAATTGTTGTATATGAAAACATTTTATACTACATATTTAATTTCAAAAAAAAAATCTATAATATTATCATTAGGCTTGTGATTTTTTGTTTGTTAAATAGTTTTTAAATGAAAATATTCATATCATTACGTTAATCATATTATAATATTATTGATTGAAATCTTAATTCCAATTGAAATCTAACTCCATAAATCCATATTAAAAAATACCAAAGAATTTGATTATATCATTGGATCATATAAATAAAATATTGGGGAGATTTTTCTTAGTTTCATACGTAAACCTCTTCTCAATTAAATAAAATTGCAAATATTCCAAAATAGAATACTTCTCGACCCAAGAAAAATCAATAACCTCTTGGATAACCAATGTTAAATTTATATGGGAGTGTCACTTATTTATTTCAAGATTTTAAATAGGAAATGAAGAGAATTGCTCTAATCTTCGACTAAGTTTGGTCTTGTATAGATATAGAAATGAGATTAATTTGTTGTGGAAGAATCTATGCTCACTAGAATTCGAGTAATTTAAGCATAAGAATATATCTGCACATAATTTATCCAAACAATAAGAGCGTTATGTTACTATGTATGTATTAAAAATCGTATACAAGTAGCTTTAAAAAAAGAATAGAAAACATTTAATAATATTATTAAAGATATTTTATGGAGTTTAATTTATTAAGCCTATAGAAAACATGAGCTCTCTATGGCTATACTTGTAGTTATGCAAGATAAAATTGGTAGATAAGCAGGTTTTGGTGTGAAACATGTGCAATTCTCATATTTTCTAAGCATTGCACTGGCTATTGGACTATCAACATTTTACATTGTTTGTTACATTGATCTATTGTCTGGGTTTTCTTTTGTTTGTTTTTCCTTCCCCATTACTATTTCGTTGGATCTTCCACTATCCAATTCTACAATTGAATCAGTCGCCCTTGCAATCCTGCTGGTATCATTACTAGCATTATACTATATTTTATTTATCATCTTGCTTGCTTATACTAAGATGCATTAGGGATCTTGTTATTACAACTTTACAATATAGTATAAAGGGGGTGTTAAAAATAGGTTGATAAAATGGATACCTACAATATCTGGTGAAACTAGGGGTTTTCTTAATTGGAAAGGTATATTGTGAGGGGGGTTCAACAATACAATTTTAGGAAGCATTTTCCAATATTTAGTGAAATTAGGTATATTATTTAATATCCTACGAATGGACGTGATATGTAACAAGTTCATTGAGTGAACCCCTCGTGGGAGCCACACCTCCTATTTTTTCATTATCATTATGAATCCCTCACAATACAAAATATATGTATTCAACAACATCCAATATCCTAATCCATTAAATCGGATTAGAAAATAGACTCCAATCCCTTAACCGGGATTAAATTACATATTTTTAGAAAATTCCCCAAAATAGCCAAAAAACAACCAATTTTTTTTTGCTCGCTTGTGCTCGCATTTGAAATGGCCTAACGACCATTTCCAACATAGGAAACCTCCTAATGACCATTTCCATGAAGGTTCTTATAGGGATTGTCAAATGCAGAGCTAACAGGCTCACCTACCCTCCACACACACATGCAAAGAATACAACATATACCCAACAACAACCATGTGCTTATTTTATGTGGTTAATAATGAAACTATATCCCACCTCTTGCTCATCCAATTGATTTCTCTACCAAACATGTTAAATACATAACCACTTGTGTATCTTATGTGTTCAATATCTCTAACATAGTCTACATCAACAAATCCATGTATATATATCTCCCCGTGATGTATAGATTTTACATGGAAATAGATTACATAATATTAAGTTCCATGCAAATATACAAAAACCTTCTTTACACATATCCAATGTTTGTTACTTAATTTTGACATACAACTACTAAAAAAACCCACTACATGGACAATGCATGGTCTAGTATGTACCATAGAATACATCATAATTCCAAATAATATGGAACATGGGACATGTCTTCAACCTCTTCTTAAGTCTTGGGACACTTATATGAAGATAAATTTTCACCTACATAAATATGTACCTTTCTATTAAACCTATGCAACATTATCTCAATATATATCTCCTTATTCAACTAGAGTTTCCAATTTAATTGATCTCTTTTAATTTATACGCCCATTTTTTTTGCAACTCCAAGATCTTTCATATAAATATTAGATGGAAATGGAGGTTAGACATCTTAATGATTTTCTTTTTGTTTATAATCAACAACATATCATTGACATAAAATACCACATAAATAAATTGGTCACCGATTTGCTTGAAATACACATAGAGATTGACTTTTCTACTTGAGAAACCAAGTCCCAATATATAAGTATCAAACATATGATACCACATCCTTGGTTATTAATGTAATCCATACAAGGACTTATTCAACATTGTAACAAATAAAATATACATAATATTAAATAATAACAAACATATCATATATAAATAACAATTAAATTATTAATTATTATAAAGTGACACATTCTTTGATTTTAATTAACTATTTATGTTTTAGTATTTATCATTTATCTTTTATTATTTTTTTATAATTTTTTTATATTAATGTTTATTTTATGTTGATCATAACATTGCCTTCATCTTTAAAAGGGATTTGTTCTCAAAGCAATTTGAAATTTTTTTATGTCCTTGATCTATAATGTCATTGCATCATTGTATATTTGGTCGTAGTTGATGAAACTTGACAATATGACCTGTTGAGTTCTAAACATAAATTTTGATATGTATAAGGATCAATCCATCCTAAATCGATTCGATGATAAGAATTACTCTTCCACACTAAAACGACGTCATGGGATTTGATAAATGGTCAGAAAACTAATTGATCAAGGAAATATGATAAGAGAAACTCTAAGTTGATGGATACTACCTAAATCAAGCAATTGCAACTCATATTTGATACCAAATTATCCGAACAAATGTTCACTCACTCGTAAATTACCAAAATACACGGAATAGTGTGGTCCATATCCAGACACACGCAAAGACTATTCAAATGAATAATTCAACCAATAGAGAATAAATCCATGTGGAAAATAATAAATAATGATTGAATATGAGTTTATTGATTACAATTAAGTAAGAGTGCCATATTTATATAACACCTAAAGGAACTTTAAGGTGACCATTTGTGAAATAATGCGTCCCTTTATAATAATTAATGATTTAATTTTTTTTTATATGATATGCTTTTTATTATTTAATATTATGTATATTTTATTTGTTACATTTTCTTCCTCTTCAGAAATTATTTGTCTTCAAAGCATACCGTTGAAGAAGACTTACGTCATGTGCTTGTATTGTTTGTACTGTTGTATCTTTCTTTTGTGTGTCGTAATAGATGATACATGCCAATATGAAATTATAAGTGTTGAACACAAATTCAAAAAGTAGATGGATTGTTCCACCCTAAATCAATTCTTTGTGGAACGTTACCTTGCCATGACAAAATGATGTCATAAAACTTGATTGCACCACACTTATGCACTATCATTCTCAGCATCAAATAAGGGTTTGTCCTCAACATTTTCCTTCTCAAAATCACAACAAACTAAACTATAAACTTCAAATTTCGAGAAGAATTAAACCTTATCAACAAAAGGAGAACAAATGGAGGAATCAATTATTTCTTTGGCATGCTCTTCATTCATTTGGCCTTCAATGGAATCATGAGGTGGCTCATGTCCTTGAGGCATTTCTTCATTATGATATTCTTAATCAATGGAAACATGAGGTGTTTCCTCTTTGAACATACCCTTGATATGTTCAAGATAGGGAATCCATTCCTCATGATTATTAGGACTCCATTTATTACAAAATGTCTCAAACAAATATCCAAAAGACGATATTCCTCCTTTGACCAAATCATCCAATTGACACATGACATCATCATTAAGGGTAACTACAAAATTTTTATCACTTGATCCTCATAACCAAGACCAAGATCGATTACTAACTTTAGGAAGGATGAAACATATCATGTTATTGAATCAATATATCCACAAAACTTCCATCCACACTCTTTTTAAAAATTTCAAAAAATATTATATTATATTCATGTGGATATCGAGAGATGTTTGAAAAATAAAATTGAGTATAGACATATGGATCAATGCTTTCCATATTTGCTCAAATTAAATGTACCTCATAATAAAATAAATGTGTGGAGTCACCAAAGTGAATCTTCAAATTCCTTCATAATGTTTCTTGAATCACCCTACAAACAACAAGTCTTCAAAAAGCTATAAGGACAAGGGCTTCATTCCTTTGTGGAGTCACCATGTGAGAAAATGCAACAAGAACCCCCCACAAATGTCTTAGATATAGAAAGACTATAAATTTTGGGAAACAAAATTTATCTCCAACAACAACATCAAAATGTTATAGCTCAAACTAACATGTGTGATTAAAGATCAAAAGAACATTGTTATCCCAACCACAATTTAAAGGTGTTACCCATTGTCACCTTAGTAACCACCTCTCTACACTTTAGGTTTTCTTCTCCAATTCAAGGGGGGATTTCCTATGATAGTATTGCTAGGTTATGACAATGAGGCACAAGGTGATATGAAGAGATTAACTTAGATTTTTTTTTTTATTGTAGTAAGGAAATGGAAAGGTGATGCAGGAGCATCACTCTCATGTGGAAACTTTTGATTCCTAGAGGGTTCAAAATACATTTACGAAGGAAATGGGATACTAAAATTTTATTTTTAGTTGAATTAGAATAGTTAAATAAAGAGAGATTTGAGTGAAAATAGGGAGATTTAGGTTTTCTTTTACTCAAAATAGAAAGTATGATCCTATTGTTTTGAATCTCATTTCTCTAATGGTTGTCATAAAAATACAAACTCAAGTCGTTCGAAGGTTGGATTGGAGATGGTGAATATTTGAATAAAAAATGTTCAATATTGTTGAGAAACTTCTACATGTTCATCCCCACACTTGTATTACTATGTATTTTATTTATGAAGAAATATATTGTTCAATAATCCATTAATTTTGAATGATCTAATTTTGCTCAAATATTGTTTCCTAGCGTTCTTGTTAATTCAGTTTTATATTGTAAATACAAGAGGAAATGTTTAATGTAACTTAATCTCTATGGTTTAATTCGACCAAGGTGTTTATCTTCCTGCTTGGAACCCATTATTTTCTTTTTACTCATCCATTTAAAATTGCGCTAGTGCCTTTAATTTCATGCTCATTTTGAATCAATTCAGTTTTGTACTGGTATGTTTTTCAATGCTCTACTCTGGGACAAAGTTTCAATAATTTCTTTCATAGGGACGAGAGACTGTTGGTTTGAGGCTTCAAAGGTCTACTTATAATGGCTAGATGATGTTTCCATCAAGTGGAACCAATGAATTAGAGGTATATGTTTAGATTTGAGATACAATGGGGTGTCTTGCAACAATGCCATTCTTCCTGCAACAACATGAGTGTTCCTATAGCAACAGAGTATCCTGCAACAATGTGTTATCTTGTAATGTTTCAATTTCCTGTAGATTGAAGTGTATTTCCTATGCATCAATTGTTTATGTAGAATGGAATAAGGTTTGAAATCTCATTTCTTCTTGTATCATTTATTAATAACACGTTCCACACCTTAACCCCAACAACTGAATTCATAGGTGAAACTTGAGCGTAGATGGTAGAGTGCACATTTGAGTATTGGTTGAGAATTTTGAGAAGTACATTGAAACTGTAGGCATTTTCTTAAAATACCGAGGAAATATTTCCCAGATAAGTTGTTACTAGTTTATTAGAGTTCTAATTGCATGAATAATAATTTATATTATTGTTCCTTTCTCCTGCACCAAAATGAGTGATGGGAGGACCATGAAGACTAGTGACAATCCCTAGGGAAAATGGAGGTAAAGGATTCTAGACCAAGAAAGGGGCTAGTTCATGAAGGGTTAGGTAAATTAAGGTTTCTTTTACAACCTAAAAATAAACCCTAACATGTTGAAAAATGAAAGTAGAGATAAATTCATTAGAGGAAATTTCAACTCAAAATGGGCCTCCTAAAAAAAATTAATAAAATAATAGTTAAAATAATAAAATAATATTTATTAATTTTGGAGGAAGAAAAGAAAAAAACTACTCTTTTGGGGTAGCGGGGTTCGTCAAAAGTATGCCGAGTGGGTACTCGTTGGATGCGGAATTTAGTTCTGCATCCAACGAGCTCTCCTGATCGAAATTTGAGTAAAAACACAGGTAGAGATGTTGAAAATACAAACAAAAAAAGTATTTTTTTTTATGATACCTATCCCCAAATTTATATTAAAAAAGTGTTTAAGACCTATACGGTATTTCAAATTTAAATCAACTTCATTGGCTAACACATAATGACATGGAATTTGAGTTAGAGTTCAAAATCCCATTTTGAGTTGAAATTTCCTCTAATGAAGAGAACCCATGAATGGTGCCACATCAACGCATTGTTAACTGGGGTGTGCTTCAGAGAATGAAGCATTACAAGCTATTACTCTAGAAATATGAGAAAAACAATGCAATATAATCACACACAAGACATAAAAGGGATATAGAGGAATATAATCATCACATAAAACCCTTCCAATGGGATAAGATTTATTCTTCGATTGTCCTCATTGTAGACACTGAGAGGGGGGGTGAATCAGTGTGAAGCCAATTTTAAACTTTTCTTAGCTTATCACAGTTAGCTACGAGATCATCATTCCATTACTCTACCATAATCATTTCATAAACATCTTTCACTTCATCATTCACATAGCAGAAGCGTTTCATTCATAAAGAACCATAACACAAAAGAACACAACACCATATAATTTTGTAATATTTTTATATTAGTTTTGGTTCGGCTACAACCGTTAGGAAAAATCAGCACCTACTGATATGAATAGCACCTACTCTTAATCTAAGACCCTGCTAAGAAGGGTTTGAGGTATCCTAACCTCAAAAGCAAGGCAAGCTTGCATTTACAATACAGTATACTCGTGTTACCATCAAGAAATCTCTGACATATCAAAGTTGTTCATCTTCTATGCTCATCACTTCAACTCTATTGTAAAACTGCTCACTTCGGCTCATTACCACTACTCATCTCTGCTCAATACCAACGCTGCTCATAATTTCTGTTCATCAATCATATCAGGAATCCTGCTGGTCACTGTCAAGTCATCATACAACTACTACAAGGATCTGCTCTTGTGCATGATATTTCTTTACTGCTGCTCTTACTTAGATGTTAGTCATCATTCTGTCAGGCAGACCATAACCATGAATACATCATACTGTCCATTAAATTGTTTTCATCATCATCAAATCAATCTCTGGCTACCTATAATCTTGAATATGCATATAGTTAAGCCTCAAAGATAGTCATATCTTGGTCAGACTTTGACTCAGCAGACTGTATGCACCATCAACATCATCAAGATTCAACTATTCCAGCTACAACAGACTTTGTTAGTGTTTATATCATCATCACTGCATAAGTCTTGTAGCAGACAGGCTTCATTACTGTATGTGTCTACTGACTGTTCATATTGCATTCTTGCATACTTGATCCCTTGAATTTTGAACTTGCACCATGCAAACTTCAGTCAAGGCTTGGATAGTGACTTCTGCAACTTCGGTGATGATCACCGAGGGTTTATGTGTTGGTACAAGAGTTCATCAAAGTATCAAAAACATCATCAAGTTCAACATAGGGCACCATCATCATAGGGTATCAAGATCACCATCAACAATTATCAATCATGGAGTATCAATTAAGCTACATCGTCAAGAACTTTGCTTCATGGTGTATACATCCCTATTATTCTTCACCATTGTACATACACTATACATGCCAATGTTCTGGTAACCATACACATGAACTTCACAAACTTCATTCTCTGTCAATAGACTCTGCAACCTTGGATCAAGCTTGTATCTACAAAATAATTTTAGGCTGCTATTTTACACCTTTGGATTGCCTTAGAGAAGAATTAGACAAGCTACCAACAGTGCTGCAATTTCAGATTGTGTTCACGCTGATTATCACTATTGTATCAACATCATATAGTAGTTAAGGTTTGCTGCTTTGCATCATAAATAGATAGGGAATATACCTTCATAACTGTTCAAGCAAACCCCAAAAATATAGACTGTTTGAATTGGAATTTCGGGACTGGTGTATGGACTGTGGAAACACTTGCAATCTCCTTCTTTAGATCTTGGACTGTGTGTATCAAGCTACCACTTTCAGTAATAATGTGCTGAGATAAATCTGTATTTTTTTCTTTTTTTTAACCTGGGTTAACTTTGGACTCAAAACAAGCTGCTGCTGCTGCCACAGTAGAGAAAAATCAGTCTTCTACACCAGCGAAGGTATGCCTCAGTGGCTGAGCTCAGTGAAGGTTTCCACCATAGAAATCTCAGATCCCTTCACCCACACTGTATGCTAGGAATCGATGCATAGGTCGTTTGAGAAAGACAAGCCACAGTTGATAAGTAATATGCTGCTACAGCACTTGATTACTCTCCATAAGAGGGTCACGACTTCCTCTACTCCAACGTTTAATGTGCCAATGTCTAACAGGGACTGCTATAAGTGATTCGATCTTCAAGATGGGTGTGCAACTACAGGAAAACAACCCCAATGGTGACCAATGTATGGAAGCGTTCTTTTGTTATGAAATGAAAGAGCTTGGAGTAGTTAATATACTAAGAAATAATAATGAGGGTCCTTTCTTTCCACTGTAGCGACCTCCATTTGCTATCTCAGGACAATAGAAATCTAAGTTTGATTCTCTTTAACAGTGTGCCCTCTCCAAAGTCTGATTGCAACTCATTCAACAGATTAGAGGTAGTAAATTCCTTTGCAAATACATTCATTCACAATGATGCAATCAACATGCAAGTGCCTTTCTCTTTACAGCAGTACACCCTAGATGAATGCGCCCTCAGACACTAGTGATCACAATTCTCCTTCTTGACGGAGGCTGTGCCCTCCTACTGTTGTATCTTCTCTTCCAAGATGTCTGCGCCCTCCAATAATCTGGTGCTCACACTTCTTAGGGCAGATATGTTTCTTCAAGTGCGCCCTCCACACTACATCCTCAACACAACAATAAACCTTCTAAACCTTCTGCTAGCGAATTTATCTCTGCTGCCTGCGAATTTCCTTAGTCAGATTGCTCCTAGCTGTGATTTCAGGATTCTGTCAAATTCGCCACCGAAATTTCCTAGGGTAGCTGCCTGGAATTCTCCTCAGCCCATGAGCTTCCTCCTCAACGAATTTTCTTCAATTAAGCGAGCTTCTTCTCCATACGATTCGTTGGATGCACTTGGAGTGAGAAAATGTTAGTTAATAAATACACCTTTGAGGTTGTCCATATCCATAAAATTAGGACAGACTTAGGTAAAAAAAAAAATTATGCATATATTTTTTTTGTAGTTTAATTTTTAATTAATATTTTATTTGGGTGTTGACATACAACATTACCATTTCAATGGTGGTCTTCATAAGGTCAAAATGTTTTGTCATTTTAATTTGTCCCGTAACCACTCCTTATCATTGCACCTCACCTCAACGGTCAACCTAATTATTTTATTTTAAACCATTCTTCAAAGTCATCAAGAATTCATGGGTGAGACTTCCACTTTGTCATATCAAAGTCTTCATCAAGAGTTTCAAGTCTTCATAGGATTCTTGATCATACCAAGGCAATGTTCATGGGTTCCAGCATCATCATATAAGAGCTCCGTGACCCCGTCAAGGGTTGCAAGGCATGAAATCACTCAGTGTGGGTCCAAAGACTTCTTCAGGGCTTCTTCAACCACCTTAGCGATGCATGAGGACCTCTATGGTCAAGATACATCAAGACATCACTTGTGGGTTTGCCAGACCTTATCTTGGGGACCCGTGACATCATCATAGCATGAATGACCATAGAATGGGTCATTAATGCTTCTTCCATCCATCTAGGCTTCAGGACCATCTCCTGGGTCTTCAGCATCATCAACAGGACTTCTTCAACATCTTCAGCAAGTTGGTGGCATCAATGACATCAAGTCCATGTTGGCATCAATGACAATTTCATCCTTTGCCATTGATGCCAAAGGGGGAGAGATGAAGACAAAGGGAGAGATGCAAACAAAAAGGGAGCATGCTCATAGGGGGAGCATGAGTTGTTGTCATCAATGACAAAGGGGGAGATTGTTGATGAAATTGTCATTGATTCCAACATGGACTTGATGTCATTGATGCTACCAACTTGCTGAAGATGTTTAAGAAGTCCTGTTGATGATGCTGAAGACCCAGGAGATGGTCCTGAAGCATAGATGGATGGAAGAAGCATTAATGACCCATTTTGTGGTCATTAATGCCATGATGATGTCATGGGTCCCCAGGAGAAGGTCTGGAAAACCCACAAGTGATGTCTTGATGTATCTTGACCATAGAGGTCCCCGTGCATGGCTAAGGTGGTTGAAGAAGCCCTGAAGAAGTATTTGGACCCACACTGAGTGATTTGATGCCTTGCAACCCTTGATGGGGTCACGAAGCTCTTATATGATGATGATGGAACCCATGAACATTGCCTTGGTATGATCAAGAATCCTATGAAGACTTGAAACTCTCGATGAAGACTTTGATATGACAAAGTGGAAGTCTCACCCATGAATTCTTGATGACTTTGAAGAATGGTTTAAAATAAAATAATTAGGTTGACCGTTGAGGTGAGGTGAAATGATGAGTGGTTATGGGACAAATTAAAATGACAAAACATTTTGACCTTATGAAGACCACCATTGAAATGGTAATGTTGTATGTCAACACCCAAATAAAATATTAATTAAAAATTAAAATACAAAAAAAATATATACATAATTTTTTTTTACCTAAGTCTGTCCTAATTTTATGGATATGGACAACCTCAAAGGTGAATTTATTAACTAACATTTTCTCACTCCAAGTGCATCCAACGAATCGTATGGAGAAGCAGCTCGCTTAACTGAGGAAAATTTGCTGAGGAGGAAGCTCATGGGCTGAGGAGAATTCCAGGCAGCTGCCCTAGGAAATTTCGGTGGCGAATTTGACAGAATCCTAAAATCGCAGCTAGGAGCAGTCTGACTGAGGAAATTCGCAGGCAGTAGAGATAAATTTGCTAGCAGAAGGTTTAGAAGGTCTATTGTTGTGTTGAGGATGTAGTGTGGAGGGCGCACTTGAAGAAACATATCTTCCCTAAGAAGTGTGAGCACCAGATTATTGGAGGGCGCAAACATATTGGAAGAGAAGATACAACAGTAGGAGGGCACAGCCTCCGTCAAGAAGGAGAATGGTGATCACCAGTGTCTGAGGGCGCATTCATCTAGGGTGTACTGCTGTAAAGAGAAAGGCACTTGCATGTTGATTGCATCATTGTGAATGAATGTATTTGCAAAGGAATTTACTACCTCTAATCTGTTGAATGAGTTGCAATCAGACTTTGGAGAGGGCACACTGTTAAAGAGAATCAAACTCATATTTCTATTGTCCTGAGATAGAAAATGGAGGTCGCTACAGTGGAAAGAAAGGGCCCTCATTATTATTTCTCAGTATATTAACTACTCCAAGCTCTTTCATTTCATAACAAAAGCACGCTTCCAGACATTGGTCACCATTGGGGTTGTTTTCCTGTAGTTGCACACCCATCTTGAAGATCGAATCACTTACAGCAGTCCCTGTTAGACTTTGGCACATTAAACGTTGGAGTAGAGGAAGTTGTGACCCTCTTGTGGAGAGTAATCAAGTGTTGTAGCATCATATTACTTATCAATTGTGGCTTGCCTTTCTCAAATGACCCGTGCATCGATTCCTAGCATACAGTGTGGGTGAAGGGCTCTAAGATTTATATGGTGGAAACCTTCGCTAAGCTCAGCCACTGAGGAATACCTTCGCTAGTGTAGAAGACTAGTTTTTCTCTACTGTGGCAGCAGCAGCAGCTTGTTTTGAGTCCAAAGTTAACCCAGGTTAAAAGAAAAGAAAAAAATATAGATTTACCTCAGTACATTATTACTAAAAGTGGTAGCTTGATACACACAGTCCAAGATCTAAAGAAGGAGATTGCAAGTGTTTCCATAGTCCATACACCAGTCCCGAAATTCCAATTCGAACAGTCTATATTTTTGGGGTTTGCTTGAACAGTTATGAAGGTATATGCCCTATCTATTTATGATGCAAAGCAGCAAACCTTAACTACTATATGATGTTGATATAGTAGTGATAATCAGCGTGAATACAGTCTGAAATTGCAGCACTGTTGGTAGCTTGTCTAATTCTGATCTAAGGCAGTCCAAAGGTGTAAAATAGCAGCCTAAAATTATTTTGTAGATACAAGCTTGATCCAAGGTTGCAGAGTGTATTGACAGAGAATGAAGTTTGTGAAGTTCATGTGTATGGTTACTAGAACATTGGCCTGTATAGTGTATGTACAATGGTGAAGAATAACAGGGATGTATACACCATGAAGCAAAGTTCTTGATGATGTAGCTTAATTGATACTCCATGATTGATAATTGTTGATGGTGATCTTGATACCCTATGATGATGGTGCCCTATGTTGAACTTGATGATGTTTTTGATACTTTGATGAACTCTTGTACTAGCACATAAACCCTTTGTGATCATCACCGAAGTTGCAGAAGTCACTATCCAAGCCTTGACTGAAGTTTTCATGGTGCAAGTTCAAAATTCAAGGGATCAAGTATGCAAGAATGCAATATGAACAGTCAGTAGACACATATAGTAATGAAGCCTATCTGCTACAAGACTTATGCAGTGATGATGATATAAACACTAACAAAGTCTGCTGTAGCTGGAATAGTTGAAGCTTGATGATGTTGATGGTGCATACAGTCTGATGAGTCAAAGTCTAACCAAGATATGACTATCTTTGAGGCTTAACTATATGCATATTCAAGCTTATAGGTAGCCAAAGATTGATTTGATGATGATGACAACAATTTAATGGACAGTATGATGTATTCATGGTTATGGTTTTCCTAACAGAATGATGACTAACATCTGAGTAAGAGCAGCAGTAAAGAAAGATAATGCACAAGAGAAGATCCTTGTAGCAGTTGTATGATGACTTGACAGTGACCATCAGGATTCCTTATATGATTGATGAACAGAAATGATGAGCAACGTTGGTATTAAGCAGAGATGAGCAGTGGTAATGAGCAGCAGTGAGCAGTGTTACAGTAGGGTTGAAGTGATGAGTAGAGAAGATGAACAACTTTGATATGTCAGAGATTTCTTGATGGTAACATGAGTATACTGTATTGTAAATGCAAGCTTGCCTTGATTTTGAGGTTAGGATACCTCAAACCCTTCTTAGCAGGGTCCTGGATTAAGAGTAGGTGCTCTTCATATCAGTAGGTACTGATTTTTCCTAATGGTTGTAGCCGAACCAAAACTAATATAAAAGATTACAAAATTATATGGTGTTGTGTTCTTTTGTGTTATGGTTCTTTATGAATGAAATGCTTATGCTATGTGAATGATGAAGTGAAAGATGTTTATGAAATGATTAT
Source organism: Pseudotsuga menziesii (assembly GCA_001517045.1). Taxonomy (NCBI): domain Eukaryota; kingdom Viridiplantae; phylum Streptophyta; class Pinopsida; order Pinales; family Pinaceae; genus Pseudotsuga; species Pseudotsuga menziesii. Next base: position 99,671 of record LPNX010272101.1, on the reverse strand, counting down.
GGCAGAGTAATGGAGTGATGATCTGGTATCTAACTGTGATAAGCTAAGAAAAGTTTAAAATTGGCTTCACACTAATTCGCCCCCCTCTCAGTGTCTACAATTGGTATCAGAGCGGGCCTTCGTCACAAGCCTAGCAAGCTTGAAGGAGATCCTTAGACACAATGGAGGAAAAGAAAGAATCATCAAGCAATGGCATGCCTGTACTTGATATTACAGATTATTTCAGTTGGAGGAGCAAAATAAAGGCTTATCTGAAGAAGTTTGGTATTTGGGAAATTGTCATCAATCCACCTGCTCCGTCAAAACAAGAAAGGAAAACTAGCTGCACAGAAGGAAGCGAAGAAGGACAACACTACATCCTTGAAGTTCCTCATGGATGGACTTCCCAGCTCAGTGAAGGAAAGTGTAGGAGAGTACACTTCGGCAAAAGACCTATGGTTCAAGCTAGAGAGTGAGTATCAAAAGGAAAGACCAGAACTCGAAAAGACTGTTCACAGATCAGAAGACAAGCCCCCAGAAGAGCTCAATCAAGAAGAAGACAAACAAGAAGAGGACTCCAATAAAGGTATGAACTTTTGTGATTATGATAGCTTGTGTGATGAAATTGAGAAGGTTCTTGCAGATGATGATGAGAATTATAAACTATGTATGCAACATAGATCTCAGAGCTGATTGGTTCTTGAAAAAAGTTGATCTTAATCAATCTAATTACAAGATGTTTAGGACAACAACCTTTGATTATATGGATAATCTCCAAAAGTAGAATGTTGAACTAAAGGAGTTGCTTAAGAAACTTAAGCAGAAGGGAGTAGGTTGGCTGAAATTGTTGAAGGAAAAGGAAGACGAAAAAGGAAAGCTAAAGATTGATTTGATCGATCTAACCCTAGAACAAAAGAACCATGACTCAAAAATCCTTGAAGAGGTAAGAGAGGCAAATCTTGATTTGAAAACTTAGCTAGAAGAAGCCAAGAGAATAGAAGAAATCTTGAAGAGACAGCTAGAAGAAAAGGAGGAAACAGTCCAGAAACTAGAAATGGAGGTAGTTGGTTTCAGGAAGAAAGATAAGAAGAATGAAGCCTTGGTCAAGCTCTAGGATAGTTCAATTGTCCTAGATAAGATCTTAGATTGTCAAAGATCTCCACTCGACAAAACCGGTCTTGGTTACAAGAAGAACAAAGAAAAATATGAAGATGACACTTGGTCTCCGAAGACTCCAGAAGCAGGTCCATCAATGTCCAAATCTGCTCCCCAGGCACCTGCACATGACAACAAGGATTTTGGAAGTTCAAAGATGAAACAAGGAGTTAGGTCTGGCAACTTCATAAAGGAAACAACTACAAGACCCAGGTATGAAAGTGGCTTCAATGGTTATTGTTATTTTTGTTCTAACTTTGGTCATAAGGCTATGGATTGTAGATTCTATGGAAAAAGAAGGGCTGGAAGCCCCAATGACTCGGTTAGATGTTGGACATGCAATCAAGTCGGACATATTGCTGCCAAATGTCACACACTAAGATGCTACACTTGCAGTGGTTTTGGACACAAAACCCATGAATGTGCCAGTCAAAGAAGTCAAACAAGAAGAAGTACTCCATACACATCAGCAAGAATATTTGAAGATCAGAAGACAAATGTCTACAGTCAAGGACACTCTCAAGCATGGAGAAATGAAGTTGATCAAAGAAGTGTTGGAAGCTCCAACAGCTCAGTCAGATGTTGGTCATGCAACAATGTCGGTCACATTGCTGCACATTGTTGTACGATGAGGTGCTATAGTTGCAGTGGACTTGGGAACAAAGCTCAATATTGTTGGAGTACACAAAAACAATCCTTGAGAAGTTACCTAGACAACTCATCAAGGAAAGCCAGTACAAATGAAGGAACAAATTCTCAAAGGACAGATGTCAAGAAGTAAGTATGGATGAGGAAGACAGAGCAGTTACAGATAGGAGAGGTTGATCAGAGCAAGGAGGATGGCTTCCATATGGCAAGCCAAGTGTAAAGTCTCTCAAAGACCTTAACACACCTTGAGTTCATGAGGCTGGAGAATGAACTCAAAGGAGAAAGGATGGTTACTCCAGGCATAGAGACAGGTCCTAGGATCGTGCATATTGACAGGGGGAGCATTCGGTAGTGATCAAAGATTTCAATCACAGGTATGTGGACACCCTTTTCCATTTATGACAAAGGGGGAGAGATGAAGACAAAGGGAGAGATGCAGACAAAAGGGGAGCATGCTCATAGGGGGAGCATGAGTTGTTGTCATCAATGACAATTTCATCAACACTAATTAACATGTTCTAGGTTATTTTACAATCCATTAGCAACATTTAGAAATAGGAACAAGGATGCCACACTTTGAATGGAGAAGAAACCCTTACACTTAAAGTTGCACCATGAAAGTTATGTCTCTTAACCTCCAAAAGAGAGAGAACTCTCAAAATCCAACCATGAAAATGAAGGAGAGAAAAGAGCCTTATATAACTTTGAGTTGCTCTTCATTCTATAATAAACTTAACAATAAATTTCTAGATCTAGCATAGGATGGATAAAATAAATAAAAATACTCCAAAAACCCTAACAAACTCTTGATGCATCCATGAAATATGCATGAAGGTGGTTAAATCCGCACGTACAATATCTAAGAGAGAAAGGCACAAGAGGAAGGAAGCCTCCACTAAATGAGGGTGAATGATGACAAGTAGAAGTCAAAGCATAGCCTCCAAAGGTAGTAATCCAATATGTAGGGATTGTTGGCCCTAGGAAAGGACATAAGAGTTTTGGTTGGAAATGTGAAGAATTCGGTCGCAAGGAGAGCAAGGCCGTGACATAAAAGTAGAAGAGTAAGTCAAATATGGGAATTCGACATGCTTTTTTAAGAAACAGTAAATGTAAATAGTGATTTAAGTTAGACTAGTAGTCTTTTTTGGGAATGGGCATGAATGTAAATCGGTATGATAGAGCCTTTATTAATGTAATGGGATTTCTTGGGTTAGTTAGAAAATCAATCAAGTGTTAGTTGAGAACTAGTTGATGGTTAGAGTAAGAATTGTAAGAAGTATATAAGGTCAATCCATAAAATTTGTGCGGATCACCTAATAGAACGATCTTGATATCATTAGAGGAAATTTCACCTCAAAATGGGCCTCCTAAAAAAAATTAATAAAATAATAGTTGAAATAATATTTATTAATTTTGGAGGAAGAAAAGAAAAAACTATTTTTTTGTTTGTATTTTCGACATATCTCCCCGTGTTTTTACTCAAATTTCGATAGAGAGAGCTCGTTGGATGCGGAATTAAATTCCACACCCAAAGAGTACCCACTTGGAATACTTTTGATGGACCGTGCTACCCCAAAAACAAGAAATACCTGAAAAAAATGTGATGATGATGTGATCATCACATTTTTTCAGGTATTTCTTGTTTTTCGGGTAGTGGGGTCCATCAAAAGTATGTCGAGTGGGTACTTGTTGGATGTGGAATTTAATTCTGCATCCAATGAGCTCTCCCGATCAAAATTTGAGTAAAAAACGGGGAGATATGTCGAAAATACAAACAAAAAAAGTAGTTTTTTTATGATACCTATCCCCAAATTTATATTAAAAAAATGTTTAAGACCTATACGGTATTTCAAATTTAAAGCAATTTCATTGGCTAACACATGATGACATGGAATTTGAGTTAAAGTTAAAAGGCCCATTTTGAGTTGAAATTTCCTCTAATGATCCCGCTTATCACAATATAGAAGGAGAGATTGAAAAAATAAGATGATCATGAGAAGAGGACAACCAAAAGAAAAAAGAAGACATGAGAGCACGAGAAAGACAAAGAAAACTCATCTATTGTAAAGAAGATATTGAGATATGTTTGTGTATCTTGTGTATGAATCTTAATGAGTTTGTTGATCTCTATGAGTTTGTCGCACTAATATTGACATAACATTGTGGAATGTTGATAAAAATGATGGTAGACATGTTTTAGATCTGTATATTTATATGTTGTGTATGTGTCAACGGGTTGGCCTTATTTACTTGTTGTGTATGTGTTGACGGTAATCCATACATTTATTTCGATCAAGCAATCTGTCAACATTGTCATGAATAAATCCCCTTCCATAATTTCAAAATCTTGGTTCTTGTAGTCCCCATAGGTAGCTTGCGTGAGACCTCACTTACGTTGCAGGTGATGCCGATAGAGTTACACTCTGTCGGGCCGCTTCCTTGGGCTTTGTTGGACAGGAAGGGAATATTGAACCTGGGTTAGTGGAATCGATGCCAACAAATGGTTATATTGCTAGGACCTCTATCATTGTGAAGGGGACATGTTTTGGCACCCAAAGAAGCCACAGATCCAATATTGGGTGGACTACAAAGCGAGAGGATTTTCACAAGAAGAAAGTAAAGGATCACAACTGAATCCGAAAAAATGGTTAGAAAGGTATATTTACTCAAATAATCACAAAATTTTCTTTAGTGAATTTCCTATTATGTTTCATGAATGGTTCGCAAAGCTAGCAACTTAGAGGAAAAATTTTCAAGGCAGAGAACCCACAGAGTGGACTCGGCTAATCCAACGGTTGGAAAGAGTTAGTAATCCTATCTCTAGGGTTGTCAACTTCTAGGTTGATAGATTTTTTGAGGGATCTATTACTGAGATTACAGTCGGCACTATAAGATCATACAATAAGATAGAATGATATTTCTTCTAAGAACCTTGAGGCCTCTACCTGAAATATTTAAAATTGTGGATAAAGATATTGGTATGTGAAAAAGGGATCCTGAGGATGGAATTTAATGAGTAAACCATTGTGCGCGAAGGACCTAGGTAATGTCGCAAGAAAGGTTTGAAGAAGATGGACTAGAGTAAGATGATATTTTCTTTGTCGATAGAGAGAATGAGCAAGAGGGTGGTTTCCTAAGGATTGGAATAAGATTGGTTGAGAAAGATAAGAAGGAATGCAAGAAGAAGAGGAATTTGCAGCAAAACCAAGGGACTACGAGTTGGAACCACATATCGATGGAGAATCTTACGATGAAGAGGAGGAATATTGTCTTATCTCTGAAGACAAAGAGGAAGCACCAAACCCATACCAAGACTACAAAGTGTGTATAAGTGTGGCTTTGTAAATCATAGTAACAATAATAGTCGAGATAGTAGTCAAGGATTTCCTACTAGTGGGACATTTCATTCATTTTTAACAATACCCCAATTACACAAAATGTCTAGGAGTGACATAAAGTTACCTATATTCAAAGGGAATGGGTTGGAAGACCCTGAACAACATTAGTTCTTGTGTGAATCTATCTAGACAATGGGATAGGTCATGATGAAGCTATAAAAAGATACCAGATGATCACAACCTTTAGAGGTCATTCTCTTGATTGGTACATGAAATTTTATGTGTTTCTCGTAGGAATCCCTCAAAATCCATTAGATAAGATCAATACTAAAATGATAGAAGAATTCAAGAAACCTAAGTATGAGTTTCAATGTATCATAGAATTAAAACAAATCAAGAAATTGTCGACTGAGTCTATCTAGGACTTTGACCAATGTTTTAAAACTATGATGGCTATGGTGAGTTTCCATATGTCTGAAATTAATCATAAAGAATGCTTTATTTCCAGAATGCTACCGCATATCTGTGTTCCCTTGATGAAGCAAAATATTGTATCCCAGAGTGAATCTCTTGATCTTTCTATGAAATTGGAAGCTTTGTCGGTGGGAGAAACTGGCATGTAAATGATGTAAATTCACCCACAACTTGCCAATCTAACGTTGCAAATATAAGATATCAAGAAAGGAAAATAAATGCAAGAACAAGTCTAGTTTACAAGATGCATAAATGAAGGCCATCATAAAGATTCATGTTCATCTTTCTTGAATTATCTTGCATCAAGATCGCTAAACCCAATAAATTCACAAGGAATTCCATGGGGTAGAATTTTCCAAGACAAGAGGTCATTGATCGGAAGAATTTTTATATCTACAAAAGATAGTAAGTGCACATGCTAGCTTATATTGTAAATTCTATCGATCTATGGGTCATGACAAGAAATACTTCTGAGCATATAACCTACTGCAAGAGAAGACATTCGACGCATATTTTATGAGAAATTATGAACAGATGCAAGTCGAGCGAGCTCATGCACAATACCCTCAACCAAGGGGGTGGTCCTTTTAGAGGTTGAGGGCGAGGAGGAGGATTTGGTTGTGGAAGGTGCCAAATTATTTGCTGTAATTGTGGACAGCTGGGACATTTTGCTATAGACTACACTAATCCTACATCGATATGTCCATATTGTAAAGCATTGGACCACACTTTTGGGGAGTGCCCACGACTGATTTCTAAATGGCAGGAAAAAAACATGGGAAACATGACCCAACCTCAAAATGCAAATCAAAATATTTAGAAGATTTATGTTGAAACTCGAGAACCTAATATTGTTGTCATAAAAAGAGGAGGCGTTGTGACTGGAGGAGATCAAGGAATACCATGCATAAACCCAATATTTCGACCAATGACACAAAATAAAGTCTCATTTGATTCCCAAAAATAAAGAAGGGGTCTTATTTTACTACTTCCCTAGTATTGGATGATGTACCAATCTTGGAAATCACTCAAAGATTTGATCAGTTGTTCCAAAGAAATTCGATAGAGAAGGTAAGCAAGTTAAATAATTTATTTAATATTTTTTTAGCACTTATAGAAGATAAGTATGTTGTGGAAAAACTATCATCTCTAGTTGAGGAACCGCAACCAAGTGTGCAACCAGAGAAAAACGTTAACCATATTGGTAAAAGACCAAAAGCTGGTCGCGAGTTAAGAATGAATGCTCAGATAGGTGAATATGATCTGGACTTTATCATACTTGACTTAGGGTCATATGTTAATATTATAACAAGAAAAACATGGGAAAGCATGGGGAATATGAGACTAGTATGGTCTCATGTTCAACTGTGCTTAGTCATCAAGTCGAAGGTCTTACCTATTGGTCTACTGACACAGGTTCCTGTCGAAGTGGAAGGACTTTGAACCTACAAATATTTTGAATTTGTAGATATTATCGACGATACAAAACCTTATCCCACACTTCTGAGGATCAACTGGGATATTGATAATCAAACAATCATCAATTTCAAAAAGAGAATCTTATCATTGATGATACATAGCTACGAGCGGTCTCTTTAATTGATCCTCTAGAAGGGTAGAGATATGTTGAGCAAGTAAATAACGAAGGACAAGATGGATATATGGATAATATTTATAATATTTCCATTGCAATGGATGACTACGTCAACCTAACAAATGATGGTAAAATAATTTGTTGAAGTATTAACTCTTGTTCGTCAGACTCAAGAGAAGCTCTGGAGAACTGGGCAAATCAACTACATGAAGTATCAATGCGGAAGTGTGTAAGAATAATGAAATATATGCGATAGGAAGGTACTGAGGTATGTGATCTACCTACATATGAAGGATTACCTAAATTAGATACATTTCTTACATAGTTTGAAGAAAAATTATTGGAAACTCAACATTTTCTAGAATTGGACGCTGCATTGAAACTTACACCCACCAGGTCATTGGTTTCTCATAAGAAATCTATTTTAGAATGGTTCCAATGCCAACAACTGCTAGAAACCAGATTTGGAAAAAATATGTCATATACTGTCCAAAAATATATGGGATTGACAAATACTGTTGAGCACATCGAAAATTGTTGCGTGAAATGGAAGACATCGCCACTATAGGAATGGGTTCATTAGTTCATACATACTTTGGACATGATACCGAGAAACTGGTATAAGCCAGTTGAGCTATGACAAGAAATTATAGAGTGGGAAGAGCTAGATACAAGTTTCACGTATACTTTTATCTTTGTTGATGATAGTTCGATGATTGATGTTGCTCTCCAAGTTATAAGAACCAATATTTTGAATACATCTATGTTCTGATGTCAATATTCCCTCAAAGCAGTGTGATAGTTCAGGATTGGATGGAATGCTATAACATAACTAGCGAACCTGATGATGTTGATGATCCACCTGATATACATATTCTTGAATCTGAGGGCAGTCGAGTAGTGGAGGGATCAATATTATCAAATGACAAAATTTTGAATCCCCTCAAAACAAAGAAGGTGAATATCGGTTCTCCAAAAAACCCAAAATTTTCTAATATTCGATACTATTGGGATGATGAGATAGTAAGGAAGATTACACACTTATTGCATGAATTCTAGGATCTATTCCCTACCAAGTTCTCGGAATGAAGGGGATTGTTGGTGATATGGGAGAAATGAAAATTCCCCTGAATCCTGATGCAAAACCTGTCAAGTAACGGCTATATAGGATAAATCTGAGATATACAGAGAAGGTCAAGATAGAGTTAGAAAAAAATGCTAGACGCAAGCATTATAGAACCTATCAAATAATTCGAATGGAATATCCCTATGGTGGTTCAAGATAGGAAAAATAGTGAAGTCCGTATATGTGTCGACCTAAGAAACTAAACAATGCATGCCTACATGATCCATCCCTACCTCGTTCATAGATGAAGTATTGGAGAGCATAGGAGGACAAGCAGTATACTTGTTTACCGATGGATTCTATAGGTACCATCGGATAATAATTAAAAATGAATATCGATGCAAGACAACCTTTGCAACAGAATGGGGATGCTTCCAATACACGATAATTCCTTTTGGACTCAAGGATGCCCCTGTTATTTGTTTTAGGATAGTAGTAGCTTCCTTTAAAGATTTCATCCATAAATTTATTGAAGTGTACTTTGATGATTGGAAGATTTATGGGATAGTTAAAAATCATATTAAGAATCTTAGAATGATTCTCGACTAGTGTAGACAGTACCAAATTTCTCTTAATTTGAAGAAGTGTATTTTTTGTGATCCTTTCGGTATCTTGCTGGGTCATGTAGTCTGTTGAGACATAATATTGTTGGACCCTACCAAGATTGCAATTATTGTCTACCTACACCCACCCACATTATTTAAAAATTTTAGAAATACCTTGTGGCATACAATACATTACATAAAATTTATCTGAGGTTATGTTGAGGTTACAACTCCAATGGATAAATTGTTGATGAAAGATGTTAAATTCCAATGGAATGAGCAGTGTCAAAATATTCTGGATGTTCTCAAAGACAAACTGGTCTAATATAGCATATTGGTATTTCTAGTCTGGAAAAAAGAATTTCATGTACATGTTGACACATCATATGTTGTGCTCGACGTCGTACTTTCACAGCCAGTTGAGGGTTCTCTTGATCACCCCATTGCATTTTCTATTAGAAAACTGTTGACAACAGAAAGGAACTATACCACGACTGAGAGTAAGGGACTTGCTATGATATATGCTCCCCAAAATTTTTGAAAATATTTGTTGGGAGGTCAATTATAGATGTTTATAGACCATTCTACATTAAAATACTTGGTCAATAAGCTAGTGTTCGGGGGGGAGATCTATTGATGGTTTCTCCTATTTCAAGAATTTGAATTTTAAATTATTTTCAATCCAGGCCAATTGAATTCAGGAACTGACCATTTGTTGAGTTTAGAAAGTGGAGAAGAACCTACTAGTCTTGATGATAGTCTTCCCAACGCATAGTTGTTTGTAGTCAAAATGACTGCAAATATATTGTACATCTCTTGACTACAAGATATGCACAATAAGGATTTAGTACAACACATAAAAAACAATTAGTTGTAAAATTTGCATATTTCTAGATGAATACTGGGAAATTATATAAGATGGGACTAGATGAAATACTCCGTCGCTGTGTCTTGGAACATGAGCGACCAATGGTATTGAATGAGGCACATGATGGTGTCGCAAGAGGACACTTTGCAAAAAAAGAGACAGTGTGCAAGATTTTATAGGAATGATTATGATGGCCTACACTGAATGCATATGCTAGATAATATTGTCACATATGTGATAGTTTTCAACGAACTAGAAAACCATCATGAAGAGATGAAATGTCACTAGTACCACAAGTAACTTTGCAGGCATTTGATATATGGTTTTTTTGACTTTTGGGTCCCATTAACCCACCAGGAAAACAAACGAGTGAATGCTATATAATCACTATGATAGACTACTTAACCACGTGAGCCGAAGCATCACCAATCAAAGATTATACTGCTGAAGTTGCTACAATATTTTTATTCAACCATGTTGAGACCAAATTTGGATACCCACGAATTTTGATAAGTGATCAAGTCACACTTTTTGTGAATCAACCAATTGAAAAATTAATTGAGGAATTTCGGATTCAGCACCGAAATACAATGCAATAACACCCAGAAGAAAATGACAATGTTGAAGCGTTTAATAATATATTAGAGAATGCATTGACTAAAATATGCAATGTTCATAGGGATGATTGGGATCACAAGATGCCTGCAATATTATGGGCTTACCGCACAACATGCAAAAAATTGACAAGACAAACTCCATTCAAATTGGTTTATAGAAAAGAGGCTATCACACCACTAAAATATATTTTACCTAGTCTCCAAATAGCTATGATTACTGAGATGACCGATGTTTGCGTAGTATAGGAAAGATTGTCGCAACTGGTACAGTTGGAAGAAGATCGCTTTGTAGAATAGAAGTAATAGCATTTATAAGGAATTTGATAGCATGTAGAATAGAAGTAGAGACTTGATTCTAAGAAGAAGACACATGGAGTATATATAGCTACAAATATAATTCTCACAAGCATGCACAAGTAGAATAGAGAGAAGAATAATGAGATTGAATACAATAGAAGTGGAGTATGATTCGATATCTTTCTATGTAATATTGATCAAAATGAATTTATTTGATTATTACAATAGTAATACATACTTATAAAGGAAAATTGACTTTTTAGAATACAACTCATGCTAGCTCATAAAGCAGGCTTACTAAAATATGATAAACCCCCATAGGTGACTAAAGCACTTTCCAAATATGTCAAGGACCTCACAAATTGGATGAATCATGAGTGAGTTTTCAAGAGTGATGACAAAAAATGCTAATCATGGAATCTAGAGAGAAAATAATGGAGTATGGTTTGGAAAAAAAGATAGTATTTTCTTAGTTGACTAGCTTTACCTTTTTCACCAAAAAGTAGAATAAAAATAGTATAAAGATAGAATCTGTAGGAATGAACTGTTCCTAAATATGGGAAGTCAATAAAGTAGGTAATCTATAATCAGGATAAAGGCGCTCATGGGTTATATATGGAAAGTGTTGACCAAATGGTGCAAGTGGATGCCAACTATCTAGGCTAGTGGATAGGAAATTAACCACAAATGATTAATATTTGTTATCCTAAGTATGGAAAGGGTTTATAATATTCCAAAACCCCCCTTAAGTGTAAATTTATAAAAAAATTATCTGAAATAATTAGAAATATATATGTATATAGGGCCCAACAACAATGCTATGGTCACCCTTTACAATTATTTTTGTCTAGAAAAGTGAGGAAAGGGGCAAAACCACATGAGGAAAATCCTCCCTCAAGAAAGGAAACGACAAAAAATTGAAGAACATGTCTTCAACATATATTTTTCTTCACCTCAATGAGCTGATGAAACTGATTCTAGTAGAATAATTTAATGAAGAATTTGTGAACTCCATCATCATGCGCTAGAGTGTAATATTTGCAAGAAAAAAGAGGAAAGAATCCTTTTATATCATCATCTAATGAAGTAGGAGCATTATCTTAATTCTTATTTCCATTGTCATACTCTGATCTGTAAACACAATATGAAAAGGAAAATATATATGTTCATTCTCCTTCCCAAAGAGTATGAAAATGAATACAATCAGTTTCTTGTATAGCTGCAAAATGGTAATGTGGGCCATGTATCTTATTTTCAAACTGTTGTATCACATTCCCAATTACAAAATGAGGATTAAAGGAATATAAAATTTCATAAATACTACCATATGGAACAACAAATACCAAAGGTTTAGTGTCTCCATGAGTATATAGGGCCATAGTAGGAAAATGATAAGCAACTGGGGAAAACTGATGGATGTAAAAATATGAATGATGGATGGAGTTGAGATATGAACCATAAGTGTTTAGAATAGATCCAAAAATGTGTAACATAAGTCCAAGGATGACTAATTTCATGGATAACCAACTAGGGAAAGATAAACAAGACTTGAAACCATTCGATATAAGTAACATCGCATAGGAAACCGATAAGGAATCAACTAGTGAACTTGGGGTTTGTATAGTATTAGGAGTATTCAAAGGCATGTTAGATGGTATGTATGATGCCATAAAATTAATACCATATTGAAAACATGGTTCTTAATCATAATTATAATCATTTTAATTGAGTGAGGAAGACAAGTCAAAATCTAGTGAAAAATTACAAGTATTGGGAGATGAATCTAGTAGAATGATAGGTGGATATTCAAGAAAGTTATTGGGATTTATGGTTTTGATATATCAGAAAATTAATATATATCATAGATGTGAGGAAATTATTTAACTCTGGCACTTAAGGCATATTTCATATTTCCTTGGGACTGCACAATATGACAATGTTCTGAGGATTAAGCAGGCTTCTATAGCACATCCGGTTCTTCAATGTTATGATTCTCAAGTAGTTGAGACATTATGCCCATATTATTCTTGAAACATTTATTATCAATATGAAAAACCTTGCTGCAATAATAACACTTGGATTTGCTTCCTTTATTCTTGACTTTCTTCATTGAACCTTCATCAGTAAGATTCGATCTTTCATCTTCATTATCTGACTTTGGCTTCTTCTCTTTCACTTTTTGCTTCTGTTTTGACTTTGCATTCTTACTTAATTGAAATATAAAAGAATTATCATTGACCTTGTATATTCTAAGAGCACCAATTTGTATCAATTTATCTTTCTCCTTTATTAGTGAATAAAATGATGTACTCAAAGAAGGCATTTTCCAATTTGAAATATAAAACCTAGTAGAATGAAAAGTAGACACAAAAGCTGAGTATTCAATACCCAATTTTGATAGGATGGAAATGATCAACTGATCCTCCTTCTTCTCAATCCCACATTTCTTGAGAAATAGAATACGTGACTTGAATTTGGTGAATAAACCCTCAATAGAATTGAAAATTCTTGGAATCAATGAGAATAACTCATTCTCCAACTGATGTGCTCTTATTTCATCTTGTATTCCAAAGAGAGACTCAAGTTTGGTCCATACTTGGTTTGGAGTGGTAAAACCATCTATATGAAAGAGTAGATCAGAATAGATTGAGAGACAAAGTAATCCATAGGATTCATCCAACCTATTATGCCACTTAGATTTCTCAACAATAGCATTAGGTTCATTCTATAAAGCCAAAGAAACTCTACATAGTCCTTTACTGCGCAATAAAATGCCAATGTTGGCCTTCCATTCATGATAGTTGAAGGGAGTCAGAATCTTAGATAAAGAACAATCCATGAAAATAATTTTATGTTATCAAGAAGATACTCTCTACAACCTGCATGAAAAACAAACTAGGAGAAAATATTGTAAGCTTAATTCAAGATCTTCTTCAGAGAGGGATAGGAGTCAGGATGCACTCTAATGTAGAAAACTGATAGCTCCTCAACTTTGTTGAACTTGACAATCTTAAATATTTGATATCAAGTATATATTTGAATCTTTGATAACAAGTCAATCTTGATATATTGAGAAACCTTGCGCTCTAGTAGCTTTGAGCTTGATAGATTGAACACCCTTGCGCTCTTATCTCATGTAGAGTGCTAATATCTTGAGCTTCCTAACCTCTGATACTATCTAGAAGATTATAATAGCATGTATACGGACTCTAATAGCATGTATAATATAAGTAGAGACTTGATTCTAAGAAGAAGACATAGGGAGTAGATCTAGCTACAAAGACAATTCTCACTAGCATGCACAAGTAGAATAGAGAGAAGAATAATGAGACTGAATACAATAGAAGTGGAGTATGATCCAATATATTTCTATGTATTATTGATCAAATGATTTTCTTTTATTATTACAATATAAATGCATCCTTACAAAGGAAGATCAAGTTGCTAGAAGACAACTCATGGTGGCTCATAAATCATACTTACTAAAATATGATAAACCCCCATAGGTGACTAAAAAATTTCCAAATATATAAATGAACTCACAAATTGGATGAATAATGAGTGATTTGTCATGAGTGATGGAGAAACATACTAATCATGGAATCTGGAGAGAAAATCATGGAGGATGGGTTGGCAACAAAAGATAGCAATTTCCTAGTTGACTAGCTTTACCTTATCCACTGAAAAGTAGAATAAAAGTAGTATAAAGACAAAATATGTAGGAAGGATCGGTTACTAAATCTGGGAAGTCAATAAAGTAGGCATGATCTATCCAAAATCATATTAAAGTAGCTCTTGGGGTATATATGGAAAGTGTTTACCAAGTGGTGCAAGTGGATTCCAACTATCTACGCTAGTGGATAGGACATTAACTAGAAATGATTAATATTTGTTATCCCAAATATGGAGTGGGTTTATAATATTTCAACAAAATTCATCATAGGATATCATCAACGTTTCAATAAGGAGCGACAGAAGGCTTGGCATGACCACCATATTCGATTCAAGCAATTTCATATAGGTTATTTTTTCCTCCTATATGGTAGTAAATTTTTGAAGCATCCTGGAAAGCTTTGAATGCACTAGTTGGGACCATATGTTGTCATTTGTATCACTAAAGGAGGTTCGTTTTAGTTACAGAAGGTATATGGTACACCCTTCGATAGTTTGGTGAATGGAATTTGACTGAAACCTTATCAGGATAACCGTACTTTTCTCGACTAAAAATATAGTGCATCTCTCTCTCTCTCTCTATATATATATATGTGTGTGTGTGTGTGTGTGAATTATTGTATATAGTTTTTGTCACAAGTTTCAATATGTGTCGCAAGTTTAAAATTCTATCGCAGACTCGATGTCTATCACAAGTTATATTTGGATTGCAGTTAAGTTGAAGACATGGGATATTGCTTTTTGTTCACATCTATCATTAATGCATAATAAATACCTTACTTTATGTTTAGTGAGGTGATGGCTCGATTGACAGTTTATTGGAATGATGGGAAATATTTCCTCATGTGACATAATTAGCCACCAACTTTTCCATTTATTGCAGACCCACGCGAGTGAATGACTTCCTGTATGCGGAAACCTATTTTATCTTCGCGTGGAATTATGTTCATTCATTTATATCTAACTAAGAAATTTCTTAATCCAAGATATCTATCTGCAAACTATTTGAAGCTGAATCCATTTGTGTAATGGAAATTCCTATGTTGAGCACTAGCATCATTCAAGGATCTGACATGGAGGTTCTCTCTTCTATGAATATTATTGAAGAATCCCCACAAGTTGTGTCTCAATTAGTTTCAGTCAATCCTCCAAGAAGAAAGCGAACGGATGGTCGTGGTGTTTTTGTCACGTCCCCGACCCTCCTACCGGCGAAGAGGACATGACACACACCACAAACAGCCGGGCAAACAGCCCCATGAACATAAACAAGGATAAATGCTGAGTTACAAAGCTTAATCATAATGCATACTAGATAACCAGATGCAGGATAAGATGAAGAATCCATCATCATACATGCACAGTATCTCAATGCATAAATCTTCATTCATACAGCGGAAGCAAACATATACATAAAACAACATTCACATGTTCATCATGATTCATGAAATAGTAGATTAATTGCAGAGATGAAATAACAGCAGTACTTATCTTTTGATGAAGAATCCCACAACCAACTACGTCGCTGCAACGTTCCACCCAACCATAGGCCAGCGTGCTCATCAATCTCTCAGCAACACTGCCACCCCCGAGCTGGGCATGATTCCTCCAAGGATAAGGGTCAATGCAAGCTTACACATAGCCGAGGGACACAATCAGCAAACCAACACCACTGGGTTTACCAGGCCATCAACAGATCGGCCAAGCCAGCACAGTCCAAAGGACAACCACTGCATACCAGCAGCAAAACAACCCTTCACAACCCTATGAAGAATCAAAGGCAACCAGGGATAATCCCAAACAAATGATGAGCACAGCTCAAGCCCACAAGGAAACACAGAGTTGTTCTTGGCCCTACCGTGGCCAAAAAAACTCGGTTGCAACCCAAAATGAGGGTACTCCAGTAGCCACAACCACACAATGAATGATAGCAGCAATCCATAGTCCCAAAATAGGGAAACTCATCCAACAGATTGGAAATCAACAGTGGCCCAAAACGAAATTGAGCACCACAACCAACAAAACGTGGGGAAGACAACAGCCCCAAAACACAAGCAGTGAGCATGGCTCACAACATGGGAAAACGACCCCAAACAGTCTGTGCGTGAGGGAACTTGCACCAGACCACAAAACATAGAGGAAAACATACCCGATTCCACTCTGTAGAAAACGTGAATGGCCACTAAAAGGCATCTCCTCTCTTAGCTGCGTGAGATCTGGCAGAACCACTGCCTGTGCGTGAGGAAAACAGCACCAACCTCTGCATGAGGAAGATGAACAGACCACGATGGGGAACGAACATATCGAGGAGAGAATGCGTCGTGGGGAGAATGGAAGGTCGCGTGAGAGTGGAGTGCAAGCAGTCATGGATGGAGTGGGCGTGTGGGCAAGGGACTGACAGCCCTGCCACCCCACTCCCAAGGACAATAACTTCCCCAACCACCAGCAGCCATAACTCCTCAACTACTCCCCAAAACAATAAATAGGTTGACAAGGGAAGATGGAAAAACAAACAAGGTGGCAACACATGGGTTTTTTCCCCCATAAACCAAGTTTTGACATCCCCCACCCCTTATCCTTTGGAACCATTCCCTTTTCATTCAACGTTGCACTGTTGTAGCTGGTTTTGGTTTTAGTTTTAATTGATGTGCGTATTTACATGATGCCGAATTATAATGTGCCAAATGGCATGATAAACCATCGGTAACTATCCCCATTTCCGAAACACACACACAACCAAATCGATCGTGGGGCTTTTTCCTTGAGCTCCTCACCACGATTAATTACAATATATACATGATGCAAACCGTGGGTCAAAACCGGGGACATTACATTCCCCTCCCCCTTGGAGTAACACCGTCCTCGGTGTTCCATTACATAAATATACAATACATATATAATTGCACATCAAAATTTCAAAATTACAGATATGTCCCACGTTCAATCATTTATGTTGAACATTCAAGACCAAGCCCCTCAGTTTCCATGGACTTCTCCTGCTGTTTCTCAGCTTCCAGCTGATCCCGAAGTCTAGGAACTTTGTGGCTATTGCCTTCATCATGTTCCCTCATTGGACATTCCCGGCGTAAATGATGTCCTCCGCATCTCCATCATTTCACTGGCTGCTTCATCTTTACCTGCTCAATTTCCCTTGAGTCTTCATGCCTGGACCGTTTCCTATCGGGTCGCTTGGACAATTGTCCCATCACTGATCCACCTTCCTTTCCTTTGCCGATTGCTCCCATAAGGCTTTTCACCTCCCTTTGCAAACCAATAGAGTCTTGCAAAATCCGGTGGTTCATTTCACTCTGCCTTCTCTGTATCTTGAGCATCTCCCCAAGATTCTCTTGGGTCTTAGCAATCATTTGAAGAAGACTTCCAGCTAAGTCCAACAACTTTTGATCTACTGCCATATTCAATGTGCACCACCTGGTTTCACTTTTCTCACCTGTGCAACGCACCATTGAAATTCTATCAGACCAAGCATAATATAGACATTAAAATTAGTTAGTTAATTACCCAATTGGCATGACAGTCCAAGTCCCATCAATGAGGATTTCATATTTTCCATGCCTTCCCAACAGGCACATGAGCTCATTCATGTCCATCCCGGGGCAGGGAATTAACTATTCCAGCATTCACAATTTACCTTCAGCAAAAACACACATTCAATTTTCAGTCATACATGCATTCAACAATCCTTTGTTTTCACAATGCATAAACATATATAAACATATATATATATATATATATATATATAATCAAAAAGAAAGAGAGAGCAGTAAGAGTTTTTTTCCCCTCTTTATTTTGTTCCATCCTGGAACCCACACCATCGCAGTGGATTTTCATGCTCTCAGCCTCTTTCACTTCACTGTGAATGCTGGACCAATCCTTCTTGTTCATGACACTTAGTGTCTTTGGTCTATTCCAGACCTCTAAACCATGGAGTCTCTCCACATGGCTTGTCTCAACTACTAGGACTCCCTCATCTTACTAGCACCTTTTTCATTACCGCTCAACTTGAGTTTTCCAGGACAGTCACATGTCCACATGCACCCCTAGGATGCTCTCATGGTCCTCGCTCCCAGCAATACCTATATCCAAACATTGAATAAATTCACATGTTTAGTTTATTCACATCAGTTTTATCTCTATAACAAGAGCCCAAACATCATAACCAAATCATATACACATGTATTTTCATAAGCAAAATAATCCAATACTTATCTGTATTGTGCCTTTCCTCGTTCGTCCACAGGATCCTGCTTCGCTTTGCAAGCCTTGGGATCGCCTATGGACTTAGATGTTAGGTCATCACGCAGGCTTCTCCTCAACATCAAATAATTAATGTCCAGCCAGTACACAATCATGTTGACTGGGCTTGGAACTTTATCATGACCATTTCCAGGTCTAGGATCTACTATGGATCCCCAGGCATATAACATCCCAACATACACTTATACCAACATACACTTATATCAACAATAACCCTTACTCTGCAACCCCTCACAACAACCATTTACTATTTTACCTTTTACCTTTTACCTTTACCTTTAGCCTGTCAACACAAGCAACACAAGCAATACAAGCAAACTCATCAGCGTTATTGTTCAAAAACTGTAATCACATTTCTCATCATTCACTATCAAGTATTGAGACACCAAGAGTGCGTCCACTCCCTAGAGTGTAATCAATAGAGACAACCCTTTCATGGCCCCACATCGGAAAAGTGTGCACTCTTCTCCAGTGTGTGCCATGTAGGCCCTATTCATACTCAAGCAATCAGTCATAATGGATATTAAATCAAAACATGTTCTGCATATGGAATTTAATAATTAAACATGCATATTCTTAGCAAGGGTCACAGAACACTTATCCATTTGCCGTCGCAGTATGCCTTTGTTAAGGAGGAATGGAGGCTCCTTTCTTGAGTCAACAATCCCTCAGTTAGCCATCCCAACTCCTTTTTACATTTCATATTCACACATGTCTTACCGACATAATTTATACCATCTCACTCATGTTACTACCGAACATGCAGTGCAGATGAGACATTTCCAAAATGTCCAATGGCGTTTCACCCGAAACCCATTTCCAAGGGAAAACCTTCCCATGAAGTTTGGCTCTACAGGTCATCACACATGATCTTCCTACAGTGTGTATCCCTGACACATTCATGAAATAGCCAAACAGTCAATAATTACCTGATACCACAATCCAAATTGATTGTTCCATAATCAAGCAATGACATTAGCAATCAAATTCAATACGAATTTGTAATTTTATCTACTACAGAAATTGACTTGCTCAATTGTGGGTCTCTTGTAAGCATCACTACTATGCCCATTATAATTTTATGCTTACTATAATAACATGATTACCCACTTACCATGTGTCCCTCCTGACACAATCTCATACAAGCCAACAATGATTAGTAGTCATTAGTAATTTCTTAAATCCGAAATTCACAATTCAAATTTAACAACCCATACCAACTACTTTTACAACTATGAGACTCTGCTCATAAGGTTTGGCTCTTTTACATGGTAGATTCTGGCAGTGGTCAAGGTCTTACCTCTCACTGCCATGCTCGAAATAATCTACCCAAAACATAAGCTTCAACATCCAAACACAAGCTTATGCAAGCCAATAGTGGCTAGTAGTTGTCAGTAATTTCTTAAATTTGAAATTCACAATTCCAATTTAATAATCCCTTTCACATGGTAGATTCTGGCATTGGTCAAGGTCTTACCTCTCACTGCCATGCCCGAAGTAATCTACTTGAAACATGAGCTTCAATCAACCAGACACTTGGTAAGTTTGGATGCATATAACCTTTTCATTGCTACAACCATCACTGAAGCATTTTCAGAATTTATAAAATTCAAATACTTCCAGCTGTTAGTCACATCAATATTACCAAAACTCATTTACTTCATGCAATCATTATCATACTAACATTGCAAGGTATATTCACAGCATTCATGCAATTGGAGGAAAGGTTTAGATACTCCTTACTTCATAAGCGTATCATTCAGACCACCTTGCTCTTCCATAGAGCATTTCTGGCAGTCAATTGATCATGACTAGCTTTACCTTTTTCACCGAAAAGTAGAATAAAAACAATATAAAGATAGAATCTGCAGGAAGGAACTGTTACTAAATATGGGAATTCAATAAAGTAGGTAATATATATCTATAATTAGGATAAAGGCGCTCATGGGTTATATATGGAAAGTGTTGACCAAGTGGTGCAAGTGGATGTCAACTATCTAGGCTAGTGGATAGGAAATTAACTAGAAATGATTAATATTTGTTATCCTAAGTATGGAGAGGGTTTATAATATTCCAAAACCCCCCTTAAGTGTGAATTTATGAAAAATTTATCTGAAATAATTAGAAATATATATGTATATAGGGCCCAACAACAAGGTTATGGTCACCCTTTACAATTATTTTTGTCTAGAAAAGTGAGGAAAGGGGCAAAACCACATGGGGAAAATCCTCCCTCAATAAAGGAAAAGGAAAAAAATTGAAAAACATGTCTTCAACATATATTTTTCTTCACCTGAATGAGCTGACGAAATTGCTTCTAGTAGAATAATTTGATGAAGAATTTGTGAAATCCATCATCATGGGCTAGAGTGTAATATCTGCAAGAAAGAAGAGGAAAGAATCCTTGTATATCATCATCTAATGAAGTAGGAGCATTATATTAATTCTTATTTCCATTGTCATACTCTGATCTGTAAACACAATCTGAAAAGGAAAATATATATGTTCATTCTCCTTCCCAAAGAGTATGAAAATCAATACAATCAGTTTCTTGTGTAGCTGCAAAATGGTAATGTGAGCCATGTATATTATTTTCAAACTGTTGTATCACCTTCCCAATTCCAAAATGAGTATTAAAGGAATATAAAATTTCATGAATACTACCATATGGAACAACAAATACCAAAGGTTTAGTGTCTCCATGAGTATATAGGGCCATAGTAGGAAAATGATAAGCAACTGGGGAAAATTGATGGATGTAAAAATATGAATGATGGATGGACTTGAGATATGAACCATAAGTGTTTAGAATAGATCCTAAAATGTGTAACATAAGTCCAAGGATGACTAATTTCATGGATAACCAACCAGGGAAAGATAAACAAGACTTGAAACCATTCGATATAAGTAACATCGCATAGGAAACCGATAAGGAATCAACTAGTGAACTTGGGGTTTGTATAGTCTTAGGAGTATTCAAAGGCATTTTATATGGTATGTATGATTCCATAACATGCATACCAGCTTGAAAACATGGTTCTTAATCATAATTATAATCATTTTAATTGAGTGAGGAAGACAAGTCAAAATCTAGTGAAAAATTACAAGTATTGGGAGATGAATCTAGTAGAATGATAGGTGGATATTCAAGAAAGTTATTGGGATTTATGGTTTTGATATATCAGAAAATTAATCTATGTCATAGATGTGAGGAAATAATTTAACTTTGGCACTTAAGGCATATTTCATATTTCCTTGGGACTCCACAATATGACAGTGTTCTGAGGATTCAACAGGCTTCTCTAGCGCATCCAGATCTTCAATGTTATGATTCTCATGTAGTTGAGACATTATGCCCATATTATTCTTGAAACATTTATTATCAATATGAAAAACCTTGCTGCAATAATAACACTTGGATTTGCTTCCTTTCTTCTTGACTTTCTTCATTGAACCTTCATCAGTAAGATTCGATCTTTCATCTTCATTATCTGACTTTGGCTTCTTGTCTTTCACTTTTTGCTTCTCTTTTGAATTTGCATTCTTACTTACTTGAAATATAAAAGAATTATCATTGACCTTTTATATTCTAAGACCACCAATTTGTATCAATTTATCTTTCTCCTTTATTAGTGAAAAAAATAATGTACTCAAAGAAGGCATTTTCCAATTTCAAATAGCAAACCTAGTAGCATGAAAAGTAGACACAAAAATTGAGTATTCAAGACCCAATTTTGATAGGATGGAAATAATCAACTGATCCTCCTTCTTCTTAATCCCACATTTCTTGAGAAATAGAACATGTGACTTGAATTTGGTGAATAAACCCTCAATAGAATTGAAACTTCTTGGACTCAATGAGAATAACTCATTCTCCAACTCATGTGCTCTTATTTCATCTTGTATTCCAAAGAGAGACTCAAGTTTGGTCCATACTTGGTTTGGAGTGGTAAAAACATCTATATGAAAGAGTATATCAGAATAAATTGAGAGACAAATTAATCCATAGGCTTCATCCAACCTATTATGCCACTTAGCTTTCTCAACAACAACATTAGGTTCATTCTATAAAGCCAAAGAAACTCTGCATAGTCCCTTACTACGCAATAAAATGCCAATGTTGGCCTTCCATTCATGATAGTTGAAGGAAGTCAGAATCTTAGATGAATAAAAATCCATGCAAATAATTTGATGTCATCAAGAAGATACTCTCTACAACCTGCATGAAAAACAAACTAGGAGAAAATATTGTAAGCTTAATTCAAGCTTTTCTTCAGAGAGGGATAGGAGTTAGGATGCGCTCTAATGTAGAAAACTGATAGCTCCTCAACTTTGTTGAACTTGAAAATCTTAAATATTTGATATCATGTATATATTTGAATCTTTGATAACAAGTCAAACTTGATATATTGAGCAACCTTGCGCTATGGTAGCTTTGAGCTTGATAGATTGAACACCCTTGCGCTCTTATCTCATGTAGAGTGCTAATATCTTGAGCTTCCTAAGATCTGATACTATCTAGAAGATTCTAATAGCATGTATATGGAATCTGATAGCATGTAGAATAGAAGTAGATACTTGATTCTAAGAAGGATACATAGGGAGTATATCTAGCTACAAAGACAATTCTCACTAGCATGCACAAGTAGAATAGAACGAAGAATAATGAGACTGAATACAATAGAAGTGGAGTATGATCCAATATATTTATATGTATTATTGATAAAATGATTTTATTTTATTATTACAATAGCAATACATCCTTACAAAGGAAGATCAAGTTGCTAGAAGACAACTCATGGTGGCTCATAAAGCATACTTACTAAAATATGATAAACCCTCATAGGTGACTAAAAAATTTCCAAATATATAAATGAACTCACGAATTGGATGAATAATGAGTGATTGGTCATGAGTGATGGAGAAACATACTAATCATGGAATTTGGAGAGAAAATCATGGAGGATGGGTTGGCAACAAAAGATAGCAATTTCCTAGTTGACTAGCTTTACCTTATCCACTGAAAAGTAGAATAAAAGCAGTATAAAGACATAATTTGCAGGAAGGAGCGGTTACTAAATCTGGGAAGTCAATAAAGTAGGCATGATCTATCCAAAATAATAATAAAGTATCTCTTGGGGTATATATGGAAGTTTTTTACCAAGTGGTGCAAGTGGATTCCAACTATCTAGGCTAGTGGATAGGAAATTAACTAGAAATGATTAATATTTGTTATCCCAAATATGGAGTGGGTTTATAATATTTCAACAAAATTCATCTTAGGATATCATCAATGTTTCAATAAGGAGCGACAGAAGGCTTGGCATGACCACCATATTAGATTCAAGCAATTTCATATAGGTTATTTTTTCCTCCTATATGGTAGTAAATTTTTTAAGCATCCTGGAAAGCTTCGAACGCACTGGTTGGGACCATATGTTGTCATTTGTATCACTAATGGAGGTGCGTTCTAGTTACAAAAGGTATATGGTACACCCTTCGACAGTTTGGTGAATGGAAGTTGACTGAATACTTATCAGGATAATCGTACTTTGCTCGACTAAAAAGATAGTGCATATCTATATATATATGTGTGTGTGTGTGTGAAGTCTTGTATATAGTTTTTGTCACAAGTTTCAAGATGTGTCGCAAGTTTAAAATTCTATCGTAGACTCTATGTCTATCTCAAGTTATATTTGGATTGCAATTAAGTTGAAGACACTGGATATTTCTATGACATGATTTTTGTTCACGTCTATCATTAATGCATAATAAATACCTTACTTTATGTTTACTGAGGTGATGGCTCGATTGATGGTTTATTGGAATGATGGGAAAGATTTACCCATGTGACATAATTAGCCACCACCTTTTCCATTTATTGCAGACCCACGCGAGTGAATGACTTCCTGTATGCGGAAACCTATTTTATCTTCACGTGGAATTATGTTCATTCATTTATATTTAACTGAGAAATTTGTTAATCCAAGATATCTATCTGCAAACTATTTGAAGCTGAAGCCATTTGTGTAATGGAAATTCCTATGTTGAGCACTAGCATCATTCAAGGATCTGACATGGAGGTTCTCTCTTCTATAAATATTATTGAAGAATCCCCACAAGTTGTGTCTCAATCAGTGTCAATCAATCCTCCAAGAAGAAAGCGAACAGATGGGCATGGTGTTTTTCCTCAACAACGATTCAGAGCTACCCATGATGCCGACGCATTAGGATCTGGTTCAATGACCTTGTTATTTGGATACATTCCCATAAGGAAATATAATGCTCCTCATGTAAATATTAGCAATAATTCTAAGTATCCACTATTCAATCCAACCACCTTGAAAGGTGTCCATGTTACTGAAAAAAATATTCCAAATCTAAAGAAGCTTGGATTTGTGGGCCATGATCTACAGAAGTTTCATGAACTAAACATGTCATGGTACATGAGCTTAGTGAAAATGATCGAAGGAGGGCCTATACAAATCGTTCCAATGGAGTGGGAATGAGGACTAGAAAAGTTAGGCATACTTTCACTAATGCACATGCCCCATTTTTGTCACATAGAGGAAGTTAATACGTGCGTCAAAAAATTGTTGGTTTTATTCCATGGAGGCTGCCTTTGGCTGGATCGACACAATCCAGTGGACATCAACCTGATTTCTTCAATCACCGGGTTTCCTCTTACAGGGGTTGACCCAACGTAATTATTTTCTGAAAAGGAGCAAGACCCAAGTCTAGATGACTGGATGAAGGAGAAATAAAACCTTGTAATAGATAAGAGGGGCTTCTCTATTGCCTCTATCAATGACACAACTATTCGATTCATAACGAAAGTACTATCCATCAAGCTGCTCAGAAATATGTGACCGAACCAGTGTACTAATGGTACCATTGTTGCAGCATAGAAGTGTGCGACGGACATGCAGATGAATTGGTTGACCTATATGTTGAATGAATTATTATTCGATGCCATCGACACTCAAGATAAAGGTAATCCCTTTATATGTTCATGGATGCTAATTCTGATATATTTCGTTGTGTGGGTCGAGTGACCAAAATACTAGGGGATGGATGTACCTATTCCATGTCAGGGGGTATGCTACTAGAACCTATGGTATGAGAAGAACAACCCAAGTAGACAAACTGAAAATAACATTGAGTTTTATTTACATGATGATGCATTGAGGAATCACATTGGGAACCAATCTTGGATTGTCGTGGAGACTGTCCAACTGTTCTACAATATTATAATATTTTATGTTGGGGCTGACCACATCTATTTGCAACTGTGACAATACCCTGATCATCAATTGTTGACTAGTGAGTTTCAGTTAACCGATGAAGACATTGAGATGAGAGTTTGGGACTGGCCGAAAGAATGGAGACTACCTATCGTAGATCATCAACTATCTACTGAAACTAACCTGCGACAGGATGGAAATTTGTGATCTCAAGGAGGAGATCACTAGGAATACAAAATCCCATGAATACCCCCCTATTAAATAAAAGAAGAATCCAGTATGACCCTAATGGATCCAGAACTGGGCGACAAGAGAAAAATATCTAAATAATCTAAGAAAAGTTGCAAGAAAAGGAAGGCTGATAAAACTTCTAGAGTTGGTGGACTTATCGATGATGATTATAATCTCACCGTCGATCAAATGATGTTACTAGATAATGAAACTCTCTAGAAGATCGATAATTTGGTCGGAGGCATCATTAATTTACTACAGATTCTCTGTGTCACAATGAAAGAAGTCAGAGTAGTTGTTAGTCAGGACCCATTCCAATCTGAGTTGCAAGAATATGACCCTTCCAATGATCGAATTGTTAAAGTACCTTCACTGGGATAGAAAATAAAGATTCAAGTGTCTCCTAAGGCACTTGATTTGGGCACATTGGAGCATAACACCATGATCAAGTACATTGTTCATGTAAGTGCCGACTTTTCTGTGATCGATATGTTTTTACTGCATAACGTTTAGCAGGATGTAGTAGATGAGATCAAGGTGAGAGATCATGCAGTAGTTGAACAACTAAAACATTCAAATAATATTGTCACATCTCTCAATATCAAAGTGTAAGAGATACAGAAAAAAGCATAGACATGGTAGCAGAACATGCAAAGATTGGAGCACACTACCGCCCTTACATGCCATGAATTCCAAGAAGAGGGAATTACCTATGACATGCTCTTAGAGGCTCAATTTATTCATATTGGTGAAGTATTTTTTTACCTCCTCTAATAAACTACATATTTAGAAGCAAATATGGATCCCAGTACACCCCCTGAGGTACTAGAAGCACAAAAAAAGGAAGTATCTGAGAATGTCCAAAGGATTTAGGAGGTCAAGGCACTTTGTTCCAAAGAATATGCATAGGTTTTTCATTCTTGGGAATCCTTGATGGACGATGTGGAGTTGGAACAAGTCACATAACAACTTCATACCACAAAGGTGAATCTGAATGGGCTGAAAAATTCATTAAAGAAGTTTTCGCCGGTCATGAAAATGAGCAAGGCTGTCGACTTAAAAACATCACAACCGCAGATTTCCAAACTGTGAACAAAACAACAACGTTGAACTAAACATGTTGCAGAGCTCCAATATGAAGCAGAAAAATATACAAGGACCATCCATCTGGTCCACTAGTAGGTGCAATAGGTGCTGGTAGCGACAAAGGCTAAAACTTCAAAACATATCAGTTCCGAACTTATGGAAAATTTTGAGAAAGTTAAAGAAGATGTTTAGAGACAAGCAGAAGAAGTGATGAAAATCTATCATGAGTTTCATAATAAAATTGATGCGACAGATATCTCTAGATGAATTGGCTCTAGATGAGCCACAAGTGAGGGTTGGGGGCATGTTGGCCATAGGAAAGAACATTAGATTTTTGCTAAAAAATGTGAAGAATGCGGTCGTAAGGTGAGTAAGGCTACAATCTAAACAATGAGTTAAGTTAGAATAGTAGTCTATTTTGGGAATGGGCATGAATGTAAATCATACTGATAGAGCCTTTATTAATGTAATGGTATTGTTAAGGTTATTTATAGAATCGATCGGCTATTAGTTGAGAACTAGTCGACAGTTAGAGGAAGAATTGTAAGAAGTATATAAGGTCAATCCATAAGATGTGTGCAAATCGCCTAATAGAACGATCTTGATATATCCCACTTATCACAATCTGGAAGGATAGCTTGACAAAAGAAGACGATAGAAAGAATAAATTCATGAGAGCATGAGAAAGATAGAGAAATCTCATCTATTGCAAAGAAGATATTGAGAGAATTTTGCAGGCTGTGTGCACAGACCAAAAGCATTATAAATATAAATCATGCCAGATGAAGAGCGCTTTTGTGGTTTTCTCGTAAGGGTTTCCACATTAAATCTATGTGTTTATGATGTTTTTGTATTGTGTGTATGAATCTTTATGAGTTTTTCACACAAATATTGACATAATATTGTGGAATGTTGATCACAATGATAGTATACATGCTTTAGATTTGTATATTTATATGATGCAAATGTTTCGATGGATCGACATGCTTTACTAGTTGTGTATATGTTGACGATAGTGCATCCCTCTATTTTAGTCGAGCATTCTGTCAATATTGTCATGAAGAAATACCCATCTATAATTGTAAAATCATAGTTCTCACAGTCCCCATAGGTATCTCGGGTGAAACCTCACTTGTGTCATAGGTGTTGCCGATGTAGTTACACTCTGTCGGGACGATGCCTTGGGATTATTTGGACAGGAAGGGAAGATTAAACCTGGGTTAGTGGAATTGATGCCAACAGGGATCAAACTGCAAAATAATAAACACTCCCTCGAAATATGACACCAAATGATGGGTGTAATACTTTTGAGGTGAATGCTCTCCAAGTAAAGGCTCTAGAAGGTACTTGCGAAAAAAATGTTATGTGACTATTTAAATGGTAGATCTTGAATTGCTAGTGTACTTCCTCACATTCTAAGTTTTTTGATGTATTCTTTACTCATATATCCATAGGATGTATCCCACCATTTCTTATAAATAATTCTATGAAATATTCTCAACATATCATAGTAGATATATTTTCTTGCACACTATGGTGGTGATATTTTTTGAATTTATCAATTGGTTAAAATGAATCACTAGATTCTTGTTCTATACCTCTACTAGATTCCATATTCACCAAGTTGAACATACAACATATAAGGGAGGTATCTTCACCATATGGCCCATGTTCAACATTAATGGGGGAAGTTGTGATGCATTACCTTCTCTCCAGAGCCTCCTATCGATATTGAGTGGAGTTGTGCATAGTGTCAACTATATTTTGAAATGGGTATTTATAAACTCATTCATTATATTTTGACTATGGTTATCGAAAACCTAATTGAATTGGGTATCCATAAGCAAACTCACAATCACATTAGTGCTAGCTATCCATAAACCCATCTCATTTATTTCTTATCCTCTGTGAATCTTATGCATGTGTTTTATGCATAATAGTCTAGTCTTGTTAGTGAGACATCCCTCTTGAAGGGTCTATCTTGCTTGAGGCTTGGCATATTTCTTTGTCCTAGCTAGTTCCAATGCCTACAATCTAGAGTTTCTAAGTAGCCTTTCCCTAATTCTTTCAAATATTGAATTGTCAATTGTTAGGAGAAACATTAAACTCGATTTCTTGATGCTTGGAAGGAATACTACCTAGATCTAATTCCCTTATCTTCACCAAATTCTTTTTACATAAATCATTGTATTATATATCGGAAAAAATATTAAGAAAAACATAAAACCCTAAAAATTTAATATTTTTGAAAAATTCTTAAAATATTTAACTTTTTATTGTACTTGTTTAGCATTGAATTTACTTGCAAAATTCCAAAACATTTACCATTTTTATAAACTTTTGAATTGTTTATACTATGCAAAAATCCATAAAAAGTGAAAAAAATCCATAAGAAGGTTGTTTTGTAGCTCAAGCTCTAAACAAGGGTAACGTTAGCCCTAGGGAGGGTGACATCATTTCCAAGAGGGTGTTACAACCTTGTTGTATTTCTAGTGCAAGTGTTTTGTAGGTCCATCTATGACAAAAGACTAAACTTTAATTGTTGAAAAGGGTCTCTACTCCATCTCCAAACATTGGTAGTTGACCTAAGTGGGTTTTGAAGTGGTTAAGTTGGTTATTAACCCATTATTGCAAGATTTTGTAGGATCGAAGGTGAAATCGACCCCAAATCTCAACAATCGTCCATCAAAACAAGTGTGCCATATGGGGAATATGGTCCTCTTTGGTTGGTGAATAGTGAGAGGTAGTTTTTGTGACTTTTTCAAAAGTTAATTCCAAGATTTTATGCAAGTTAAGGTGTTTTTTTTAGTATAGAAAGTTGATTCATATTGTTAATCAATCAATACCAAGTTTTATTACTACTAAGTCTTGCTAATCCTAGAGTATTTATTGAATATATAGTTAACTCCATTAAGACATTGATATACCAACCTAGTAGGAAGGTCTTGTTAAAAAGTGTTGTTCTCGTTGCATATATTACATGGCTATCTCTATCCATGTTTGGAAATATTCCTTGGCCAAAGGAGCAAGCCTAAAGAGAGAGGAGAGTGCATTGTGGTGATATTGGGTGCATCTCATAAAAAGTTTCCAATCTTAGCATTGACCCTCATGACCTAGTCGAAAGGGTGCTAATTTATGAAGTAACATGGAAGACACCTTACTTGAGTTGTGTATAAATGCATAACTCAAGCCTCATTTTTAGTATCATCTTGTGTGATCATTATTTAACCCTATGATTATCATTCTTTATATAAGTAATTAAGTTTATGAGCATTGTATCTTTGGAATTCTCTTGTTCTACAAATGTAGCAAAGTTGGTATGGTACAAAATAACCCTCATAAAAGTTTTTAAAATTTATTTTTCACACTTTCTACTTGATACATTGATCCTTGTATAACTCTTCCAAGACTTTCTCAAACCACTCGTACAAATTAATCAAATTAGAGTTTATCTAGTTCTCTTTTAGTGAGGCTTTGTACATGTGATTCATCATATGTTGTTTCTGATTAATTGATTGACCTCTTTTAGGATTGATTCAAGGCTTATCATGCATTTCAATGAAGAAACAATTTTATTTATTTTTCTAGAAGTGATCATCTAAGTTGGTCTAGGTTGCATGTATAAATTTCAACTTTAACTTATGAGTGGAAATCATTCATGGACAATATGTTCAATTTCAAAAACATACATAGTAAGGTCAATGCGATACAAAATAGAGCCTCATGCGGGTCTTTAAAAAAAATATGTTTACAATTTCTACTTAATACAATGATCCACACATTCTTTTGATGCTCTCTCAAACCACTCATACAAATGAGTCTGGCCAGAGTTTATCAAGTTCTCTTATAGTGTCTCTTTGTACATGTGATTCATGTCAATTAATTGATTGATATCTTTTAGGATTGGCTCAATATTTCTCATTTGTCTATAAAGAAATACACATTTTCTTGTGCCAAAGGGAGATTATTCCTTGCATAATTTCACAAATAATTCCACTATTTAGTGATTTCGTTCTATCGATATCTATGTTTTTTCAATGGATTCCTTGTCACTTACTTCATTGTCACTTATAGTGTAATTGGAAATAGATTTAGTGTTGTATTACAAGGAAATATAAATATATATTCATCTCATCATAATTACCAATTTTAATCTCATAATATAAAAATAAATTAAACCATATACATTAATAAGAAAAATAACCATCTAATTATGAATGCAAAAAAATTACATAGAGTAATAGAAACATATGAAAAAAAATCATCGACATTTATTACCACGAAGTAAATCAAAACACTATTTGTATGTGTACTTGCTTTCGAATAGGCCAACTAGAAGCATCCCTAAAATTTATAAATTGAAATCTTCTTCATTTCTAGCTATCGAGGCTTGGAGAAGGAGCTTGACCAACTTGAACCAGGAAAATAAACATCTAACTATGAATGTACGGCAATAATAGAGTAATGAAAACATAAGCAAGAGGATCATCACTATTTATTACACCAAAATTTTCCAAAAAACTATTTTGTGGTTGTACTTGCTTTTAAATAGGCCAACTAGAAGCATCCCTAAAGTTTATAATTTGAAATATTATTCATC
The DNA here is from genome assembly GCA_001517045.1 of Pseudotsuga menziesii. Taxonomy (NCBI): domain Eukaryota; kingdom Viridiplantae; phylum Streptophyta; class Pinopsida; order Pinales; family Pinaceae; genus Pseudotsuga; species Pseudotsuga menziesii. The sequence goes on along the minus strand of LPNX010272101.1, from coordinate 67,925 downwards.
TCTAATTGTTGAGGCGCAAAAAATAATCTTGATCAAACAGACCTATGATTGTAATTTATAACAATATGGTCACAAGATTTGGTTTAAAAAAAATATAGTTGCAAGAAGTTAGAAGTAGAACCATGCCTAGATAGATCCCAAAAATGTGTTCACCAAAACCACAATCCTGGAATTTCATCAACAACATTTAATGGCCCCACTTGTCTCTAAATTCTTGATCAAACATTAAATCATTTTAGAAGGCAATTCATTGAAAAAGTATTGACCTTGAGCATGCTCAATCTTAGAATTGCATTACAAGGAATTTAAGCATTAATACTGACAAGTAGATATTTACTACTCAAATAATTTCTCAATAATGACACACCATAACACTGTTGAGGAATATCATGTTGCCACTATGTCACTACATTGACATGTGATGATAAGACTCAAGAGTGATGCATAGAGAACTAAATTTGATTCTCAAATTTCTTTAAATGTGAACCTATCTATTGTTATGCCAAGACCTTTCTATTTAATTATAAAAATGTAAAAGATATAGATGTTACGAGATAAGGCATGAAAGTCAAACTTTTTGTGTAAAGCAAATCTATCCCACATTCATGAGTGGAAATTATTTGCTCCATGAATAAAATTATATAAGACAGTGATCTCCTATGTAATAATTGCACGAGTTACTTGTGGTATTATATTGTGTTATTGTATGCATCTCGACAAATGTTTGTCTAGTTTTTGTAATAATAAAGATATATTATAAATAAAAAATCAACAAACAACTTTAGATTATACTATTATTTTATGATTTGACAACTTCTTTAAGAAAAATTATATGCATCCACCACACTTTTTTTCTACATGTTTGACTGGTCTCTTTCTAACCAAGATGAACTTTTCATAATTAGGTTCACTATTTAGCAAAAAATAAAGAAAAAACAACTGCATTAAAAGAAAGGATAATATGAAGGAAAGCGAACAAGCATCCCCACTTTCTCACATGACACTAATCTCCTCGTAGCCTTAAGTCATAAAGCTTATTTTTTGTCGGCCTAGAGCCATCTTGAATAATATAATTTAGTACCTAGAAAAAAAGTTTGGCAATACATATAATAAGTATTACACTCCTTTGTAAGTCTCTGCACTGCACTGCACTGTAGAAATAAATTTATTTTAACAAGCATGATCTCATGATTAAATTATGTAGTCTTCCATTACAATGAGGTATTACATAATAACATATCAATATGACAATGGCATGAACATGAGAAGTGAAAGTGAAATGCTTAATGTATCTTTCTATGCAAGAAACTTGTGTAAATCTCATTTAGAAAAATGCTTCTTGTTGTTTTTTTTTTGTTGGAAAAGTGTTATGTCCTTCATGTTTAAAAGAAACATGGTAGATCTGGTAGTAGATGAAAAACTGGATGATTCAAATAACCCAAAAGAAAAATATTGTATAAGTATAAAATTGAGCTTTATTATAAGAGATTCAAATAATAACTACGAGGTTAGCACTATTTTCTAAATTCAAAAAATCAATATGATTTTACAATAAAATGCATTCTTTTGTATTGTAGACTGAATGGAAGTGAGAGTAAGAAAAGTTCTAAGAGCTCCTATAGGAATTTATTCAAGCAGCCGAAACAAAATCAATTCACAATGCAAATGAAATACTGATGGATAGGGAAATTATGAATGCTAGGAGAGATGAGAATATTTCATAGATGCACTGTATGCACATAAAATTAGAAATATGTCCAATAACCTAAAAAAATATAAAGAGTGAAGTAAATCGTAAAAAATGATCATTACAAAAGATGGAAGCAACTAGTTCCACTAAAGAGTTGACACTGAAAGTTACAATAACAAAATGATCTACAAATATATGCAGACTCTATATAATTAAAATATAAAATGACTTATATCTTATATAAAATTGAGTTTTGTCAATTGGGTTTAGTTGAGCTAGTTGAGATGAGGGTTATCTTGCCTACCCAAAATTAATTCTTGTAAGTGACATGTTGAGATATTAATGACTATATGGTTTTATTGGTTTTGAGCTCTCAAAAATATGGTTTACCCTAGGTACCATCCTTGGTTACAATTCATCACATTTCATAACAACCCTAATTGGTTACAATCATTTAACCAGGCAACCCCTGACTTCAACATCTAAATTTTATACTGATGATTCATCACATGCCACTAATATAAAGTGACCATTAAACAAACATTTACAATTCCTAAATATGATTGGAGTGTTAATACACCAAGAGTCCCCTAAATACAAAATGTTAGAATTTGAGAGTTGCATAACCGGGATCACTAAAAGAAAGACAGAGCACATAAACAAATCAATGTGGAGCTTGTTTAACCGCAATGATCTAAGATCATCTCCCGACCATAGAAAAATAATGTCACCCCTAAACTCACCCTTCCAATAGAAGTAAATCATTCAAAAATAGAAGTATATCCAAATCGTAATAGCCCAAACCCCAAAGAAGATAAAGAGAAACCTCTCCAAAATTAAAAACCCCAGAAAAACAGTCTCCTAGCTGCAGTAGAAAAAAATTTCTTACTAGGGCGTACATGCATTTTTCTATGTGTCCAAATGAGGAGGATTCCCTCCTATTTATACAAATTTTTGGGTAATTTTTAACTTGGGCCAGCCTAGATGCTTTACTAGGCATGACTTGTCAAACAATAATAAAAATATCTTTTACTATTATTTATTTTTGGGCCGACTTAATGTTTATTGGACCAACTTGTGAGATGATGTCTCATGAAACTACTACAAAAACACTCACTCTTAGCCAGGGAGGCATCATCAGTATCATCAACTAAAAAAAATCTAGATATCAACAATACACATCTCTATGGAAGGGCCTCCAACACACTCTCAGTCTGTCGATAAGTGTATATCAGTCTACGTGCGTCATTCAATCCAGTTCATCGAATAACATGCACTAGCTCCACAACTCTTCTTAGTACATCGGGAAGTCATACGTGCATCTTCTCAACCTAGTTCATCGGGGAAGCTTTCACCAAGTCAACATGCTTCAGTTCAACCCAATTCATTAGGGAACATTTATGTACTCAATGTGCATCAACACAACCAAAAGATCTCACTAGGACTATCACTGCTAGTGAGTCTACACCACATCATTGGCTACAACCTCCTCATAACATCCATAAGGATTGTATTCATATGAGGAATCATAAGGGCCATAACTTTATGTGATACTTTCATCATATCTATACGGGCTACAACCCATAAATCTTCCAACCATACAAGTCGCTAAATTTGTATAGTAACCAGCCTTATTTCATGCTGACTATACCACTACAGAGCCTATATTTTTTCATACTGGATGTATCTCTCGGTAGTGCCATACTTTTTCATACTGGATGTAAGATCTTACAGATCTAGTCCTTTTTCATACTGGATGTAAGTCACATACATCGTCCTGTAGAGCCAACATTGTTTCATGTTGGATATGAAGACCACATGTCTTTCATAGATCCAACCCTGTTTCATGTTGGATGTGAAGACCACATAAATCTTCCACAAATCCATCCATGTTTCATGCTAGATGTGAATACCACATATGCCTTCCAACATAGTCATCTGTGTTTCATGCTGGATATGAAGACAGGTTCATACAGAACTAATACCGTGACTATCACGTCCCCATGCCTCCGACCGGCAAAGAGGACGCGACTCCAAGCTTCAACCACAGGGCTGAGAGCCCATGAACATGTACAGGCATAGATAAAATGCTGAAACAGAATGCTTTAAACAAAAATTTGAACTAAAATATACACACAGGATTGTTTATCATGCACAGATGCAATTTAATCCTCAAACACAGCGGAAAACAATATCATTCGTACATGCATGTATTCATTCAACATGTTCAGCAATTTCATTAACAGGAATTACGATTACAGAAGCAAAATGGAAAAGATCACTTATCTTTGTCAAGAATTCGATCTGCAACCAGCTACGTCGCTGCAACGTTCCACCCAACCATAGGCCAGCGTGCTCCTTAATCTCTCAGCAACGCTGCCACCCCCGAGCTGGGCATGATTCTCCAAGGAATAAGGGAACTAGCAGGCTTACACATAGCCAGGGATATACAATCACACAGCCAAGCCAACACAGTTGGGTTTATCAGGCCATTAAGGAGTTGGAGAAGGCAAATTGCTAAGCTGGTGAGCTCATTACAGAGACAAGAACACCTACACCAGAACTAGCCTGACCTCTAAGACACCCAACCACACCCAACACAAGGAATCGGTTCCTTCTCTGCTACATAGTCCCTCAGGCCCTGCATTCCCTTCCAGTGCTATTCAGGGGTGATGGAGAAGAAGGCCAGCCCTATAGCTCTATCTGTGTGGTTTCCAGCCACCAGGTTTATCAAGCAAATCTAAGCCAACATCTCTACTCCTCTCACAGTCCGAAGACCAACCATTGCACTCCGGCAATTACTTTAGCTATCACAGCTTAAACCAGGGAAAAACGACTTCAACCCCTATACAACAGTCCCCAAACGTAACAGCAAAAAATGACTCACAACGTGGGAAAATAACAGTCCTGAAGCTTATCAGGGAGCACAACTCACAGCAGGGAAAAACGTCCCAAATAGTCTATGCATGAGACCAATAGTTGGTGAGACAGCCAAAAACATGAATGGACCTTCACAGCCAGTCGGGAATGAAAAGCACGGCTCTCAGCTCGCTGCAACAGCTGGAAAACCAGGAAAATTCCTGTGCGTGAGGAAGCAATCCGACCTAGTGAGGAAAGGAACAGACAATGGAGGTCCTGCGTGAGGAAAAACAGCTCGTTTCTGCTCGTGGATGATCAAACAACAGGAAGGATGCGAAATTTCATGTGCATGAGTAACATCAACAAATTCCCTGTGTGAAGATGAGCAACAATGGCATGGAAGCAAATTTTTGGAGGGCGTGGGTGTTTAGCACAGGCGTGTAGTGAAGGAGAAAATCTGCCTGACTGAAGTGTGCGTGAAGGTTTTTCCTTCCATCCTGAAGTCAACTGCTGGGTGGAGTGTGCGTGGAGGCATGGACTGACAGTCCTGCCACCCCACTCCCAACACAATTAACTGCCATAACTTTTCCCAGCTGCCAGCAGAAATTATTAAATGGAGGTAGTTGGAATAAAACAAAAGAAGATGGCACATGGGTTTTTCCCCCTTTTGGCTCAAGGTTTGACAAATTCCCCCCCCACACAAATTCCCCCCCCCCACATCCTTATCCTTGGGAAAAATCATGCCCCATTCGATTTAGTTGCCGTGACCGTAGCTGGTTGTGTTCATTTTAATTATAGATGCATATTTACATGATGACCAACATAATATATGCCGCATGCCCCGATATACCATCGGTGACAAATTTAAATCCAAGACATAGCATAACCGATCAATGGTGGGGCCTTGGCCTTTAACTCCACACCATGATCATTTACAATATACACATCATATATATCTAATGTAACGGGGTCAAAACCGGGGCATTACATTCCCCTCCCCCTTCAATAGCACTGCCCTCGGTGCTTTACAAAATTGAACAAAAATGCTACACTGGTATCGCCTCAGTGTTCTGCAGAATTGAACAAAAATGGATGTGCCAATCGCATGGAATCCTCCAACTCCCATGTAGCATCTTCAGGTCCGAAGTGCTCCCATTGCACCTTTACCTGACCTATGGCTCGGTTCTGGAGCATTGTGACTTTGCTGTCGAGGATGTGCATTGGCTCAATTCGGAACTCTCCCTCGGGTTCCACCTAAATCACATCCCAATTTATCACATGGTTAGGATCATGTACATATCTTTTAAGAAAAGAAACATGAAAAACATTATGAGCTCTAGTGCTAGCAGGCAATGCAAGTCTATATGCAACTGGCCCTATTCTTTCAAGCACTTCGAACGGCCCACAGTATCTCGGTGACAACTTGGCACAACTTCCAAGTTTCAAGGAACTCTTCCTTTCCCTCACTCTGAGGTAAACATGATCCCCAACACTGAACTCTCTGTTCACCCTATGCTTATCTGCATAGCTTTTCTGTCTGTCCTGTGCTACTTTCAGCTTCTGTCTAATATTTACAACCTCTTGTTCCATCTCCTTGAGCAATTCTGGTCCAAGCACAATCATGTTCACGGGATTGTCCCAAGTCACTGGTGTCCTACACCTTCTTCCATACAAAGCTTCATACGGACTCATCCCCAAGGATGCTTGATGTCCATTGTTATACGCAAACTCTACCAAGTGTAAGTAATCTTCCCACTTGGTTGGTTTTTCCATCACGTACATGTGAAGCATGTCTTCAAGCACCTGATTAACTCTCTCTGTCTGACCATCTGTCTGAGGATGGTATGCGGTGCTGAAGTTTAGCTTTGTACCCAAATCTACAAACAACCCCTTCCAAAAGTTGGAAGTGAACTTGACATCTCTGTCAGATACTATTACCTTCGGCAATCCATGCAATTTGAATATCTCCTTCATGAAGATCCTTGCAATGTCGCCAGTCTCATACGTAGACTTAACCGGTATAAAATGTGTTGCCTTTGTCAACTTGTCTACCACAACCATGATAGAATCATGTTGTCTCCAAGTCATTGGCAATCCTGTAATAAAATCCATGGAAATAATTTCCCATTTCCATTCCGGAACTAGCAAAGGATGCAACAAACCTGCTGGATGTTGGTGCTCAACCTTTACCTGTTAACATTTCATACACCTTGAAATGTATTCAGCCATATCCTTTTTCATACCTGGCCAAAAGTACTGCTTTCTGGCCGTAGCAATTGTCTTTTGATATCTTGGGTGACCAGAATACGGAGCTTGATGGATTTCATCCATAACAAATATCCTCAAATCTGCTACATTTGGAATATAAACTCTGCCTTTAAATGTGAGAAGTCCATCTTCTTCCAATTTATATCCCTCATACCTCTTCTCAAGACTTTGCTGTTGCAATTTGTCTTTTACCTGCTCATACAATTCATCTCCAGCAGCATGATTAACAATCTGCTGCCTCAAATCTGATTGGCAAATACTAAGAGATGCCACATGCAGTCCTTGGATTTTTCCTGCTAAGTGCATCAGCTACCTTATTTTCCTTCCCCTTTATGTTCTTGATCTCAAAATCAAATTCACATAAAAACTCCAGCCATCTCGCTTGCCTAGCATTCAGAGTAGGCTGATCAAATAGGTACTTCAGCCCACAATGATCTGTCCTGAGCTCAAATCTCCTGCCCATCAAGTAATGTCTCCACATCTTGAGAGCATGTACTATGGCTACAAGCTCTAGATCATGAGTGGCATAGTTCTTCTCATGCTCCTTCAACTTTCTTGACTCATAACATATCATGTGGTTGTCTTGCATAAGGACTCCTCCAAGCCCTTGTTCGCATGCATCGGTACACACCACAAAATCTTTCTCTGGATCTGCAACTTTCAATATTGGTGCACTGGTGAGAAGGTTCTTCAACCGCTGGAAGCTTTCTTCACACCTCGATGTCCATTCAAACTTCATCCCCTTCTTTTGCAAAGAAGTGATAGCATGGGAAACTTTGGAGAATCCCTCAATGAATCTCCTGTAGTATCCTGCAAGTCCCATGAAAGATCTTACATCTGTCACATTTCTTGGAGTAGGCCAATTCATAATGGCTTCAATCTTTTCAGGGTCCACAGATATACCCTCTTCTGAGATAATGTGACCCAAATATTGAATTCTATCTCTATAGAAGTCACACTTGCTCAGTTTTGCATACAACTGATGCTCCCTGAACAAATTCAATGTCAGTCTCAAGTGCTCTTCATGCTCTTTCTCATTCTTAGAATAAACAAGAATGTCATCAAGGAAAACAAGAACAAACTTGTCCAAATACTTGCTGAAGACACTATTCATAAGGCACATAAATGTAGCCGGTGCATTTGTGAGACCAAATGGTACCACTACAAACTCATAGTGCCCATACCTTGTCCTGAAGGTTGTCTTATGAATGTCTTCATCTTTGATTCTTACCTGATGGTAACCAGATCTCAAGTCAATCTTGGAAAATACCTTTGCTCCTCTCATTTGATCAAAGAGGTCATCAATCCTAGGCAAAGGGTATTTATTCTTCATAGTAACCTTGTTCAACTGCCTGTAATCAATACATAACCTGAGTGTACCATCTTTCTTCTTTACGAACAGAACTGGTGCTCCCCAAAGAGACACACTCGGTCGGATGTACTTCTTGTCCAAAAACTCTTGCAGTTGCATCTTCAATTCTAACATCTTCGGTGTACCCATCCTGTACGGTGCCTTGGACACTGGTGCCGCTCCTGGCACAAGTTCAATTGTGAAATCAATGTCCCTCTTTGGAGGAAGCCCTAGAATCTCGTCAGGAAACACATCCCCAAATTCCTGTAACACTTGATAGTCCTCCAACTGAGGAGTTTCATCTCTCGTTTCCTCCCAAATCTGAGCTGCATACAACTGGCAACCCTTCCTACAGAACTTCTTTAACTGCATTGCTGAAACCTACCTTACTGAAATCACCTTTGGAATGCCTTTCACAACTACTAGGTTCCCTTCTTCATTCATGCATTCAAAAGTCTTATTGTAACAATCAAGCTTCACTCTGTGAGCTTCTAACCAATCCATTCCAATGAGAACATCATAGGAACCAAGCGGTAGAACATTCAGATCTACACAAGTGACCAATCCATTCATGACCACTGGACACTTCTCTACAACTTCACTGACCTTCCTCTTAGTTCCAGTGGCTAGATGAACTAACCAAGACTTCCTAAGCTTTATTTTCTTAAAAGCACAAATCTCCACCACTCTAGGAGTAATGTAGCTGTGAGTAGAACCAGGGTCAATCAAAATAGAAATAGATTGCTCAGCAATCTTACCTGCAACTTCAACCACAGCTGACTGGTGATCTTCCTGGCGGTCCTCCAGTGCTGCATAAATCCTAGGAACTTCCCTTGCTACTTGACCCACTGTTTCTGCTTCTTGAATGTTATAAGCTGGCCTTGCACTCTCATTCTCAAGTGGACAATTCCTGCGCATGTGGGGTCCTCCACATTTCCAACATTGAAGTGGCCCTCTATTCTATTGTGGATCTTTAGGATTTTCTCCCGTCACTCCAACTGGTTTACTTGCAGCTTGAGATGGCTGCTTTTGCTGATTCCTGAAGCTAGAAGGTTTGAAACCTTTCTTTCTTTGGTCAAACTTCTCATTCTTCTTGTCCTTCCATGCCTTATGGTAATCAGGTTTACCTTTGCTTTGCTCATAGCAATACTTAGCTTTTCTTATTGCTTCTTCAAGAGTTCTGGGTTCATAAAACTCAATTCTATCTTTGTAAGACTGAGGTAATCCACTCAGAAAATGATGGACCTTCACTTTTTCATCTCTGATGTACCGAACATACCTCAACAGCTCCAAAAACGTATTAGCATATTCTTCCATGGTCTGCTGTCCCAACCTCAACTCATGGAACTCCTTAATCTTGTCATCATAATACCTATCAGATAGGTATTTCTGCTTGAAATACTTCTTGAACCACTTCCACTTCAGTCTCCTTTCACTGATCCTCTTTACTTGCTTGAAGTGTTCCCACCAAATGGATGCTCTTCCATTCAGATTGAATATGGCAACTCTTGCCTTCATGTTTCCTGAATAGTCATGCACTTGAAAGTACTTCGTTATCCCAAGAAGCCAAGCTTCAGCCTCTTGTCCAGTCTTTACCTCACCATCAAATGTAGGAGGTTTAGCTTTCTTGAATTCATCTCGAGTGCGATCCCTATGGTGTCTCTTTCTTTTTCTTTTATGAGAAGAAGAACTGGAATCCCTGCTGGATTCCTCCGAATCAGATGTTCCACTAGAAGTTCTTCTCCTTCTCCTAGTACTGCTCTTACTGCCTTCTGGTCTGGCTGTACCTCGTCGAGAGTCTATCTTTCTCTGCAAGTCTGTCAAACTTTGCAACATAGCAGCATTCAACTGATGCTGCTCTTCCTGGGCTTTAATTAAGCTTCTCATAGTGGCTACAACATCTGACGGTGTCTCTTGGAATCTCCTTCCATTAGACTCTATGTCATCATTTCTATTCCGAACATTTTCTCCCATGGCATATCGGGCATGCTCATCAGAATCCCGAGCATCATATCCGTCATGGGTTCTCATTCCCAACCACCACTTACTTATCAAAATGCACTACCTGGAATACTTCTCTTGAGGGTAACTATAATTCTGCAAACGTGTTAATAACACAAATGTTAGATGCATAACATTAATATAGATCATACTCACTTACCTTCCCTGATGCTAACCATAAAATGACAATTTGCCCAAACACACAAAATTTTCTTCATTAAGAATGTCTATCTGAGGGGGACGACGGGGGTTAAGGGGGCTTGCCCCCTTATGGATTCCACTGCAGGGCAGGTCGAGGGCAACGCCCTCGTTTTTTTTTTTTTTTAAGTAAATCATTGTTTTCACGCAATCTGGCGCATTAGATCGCTGCCAATTTTCTTATTTTCAACCCTGAAATTTCACTGAGAAACAGTCAAAAATCCCACTGGAAAACATTTAAAATCTGCTGGGAAAATCTCACGGAAAACTCAAATTTTCCTCTTGCACAGAATCGGATGTCGGCTGTCTTTCTGATCGGCTGTCGGAAGCCTTTGTGCTTTGGGTGGTTTAGTCATTTAGGCAGCCGCAACGGCAGCTCTCAAAAGCTCCAAACCTTCCGCAACGGTGGCTCTCAAAAGCTCCAAACCTTTCGACGTCCACTCTTATTTAGAGGAATATCAACGTCGGGCGCCGACTGACTCTGACATCAGAATCCAAATGGATTTGGCTTCCGCAATGGCGGCTCACCAAATCTTAACTTCTCCCGATCGGCGCTTAGAACAACTTGAATGTCGGACATCGACGGACTTTCACATCGAAAGCCAAATGGATTTGGTTTCCGCAACGACAGCTCGCCAAATATTAACTTCTCCCGATCGGCGCTTAGAACAACTTGAACGTCGGACATCGACGGACTTTCACATCGGAATCCAAATGGATTTGGGTTCCGCAATGGCGGCTCGCCAAAGGCCAAATCCTTCCGATTTGGTGAACTAACTTCGAGCCTTAACCCCTTTGACATGTCGAAGATCGGAGGTCTTTACGATCGGATGCGGGATCGCTTTGCCGTCCGCAACAACGAAATTTCCACTTTGAGAACTCTTCCGCAACGGCGGATGAGGAACTTCACCAATTCATCCGCAACGGCTGACATCCACTCCGCCAGTCCTTCCGCAACGGCGGAAGTCAAATCCACTGGTTGCTCCGACTGCTCCAACACTTAGCCAAATTTTTAAATTTTCATAGTCTTCCACTGGTTCGGCTAGGCAGAATGAGATACACCTCTGTCAGTTGCTCCTTCCTAGCCCATAGAGGCCCATTGCTGCAACCTAGAGCTCTGATACCATGCTGTCACGTCCCCATGCCTCCGACCGGAAAA
>LPNX010272101.1:0-55919 GCA_001517045.1 Pseudotsuga menziesii | reverse complement strand
ACACAGCCAAGCCAACACAGTTGGGTTTATCAGGCCATTAAGGAGTTGGAGAAGGCAAATTGCTAAGCTGGTGAGCTCATTACAGAGACAAGAACACCTACACGAGAACTAGCCTGACCTCTAAGACACCCAACCACACCCAACACAAGGAATTGGTCCCTTCTATGCTACACAGTCCCTCAGGCCCTGCATTCCCTTCCAGTGCTATTCAGGGGTGATGGAGAAGAAGGCCAGCCCTATAGCTCTATCTATGTGGTTTCCAACCACCAGGTTTATCAAGAAAATCTAAGCCAACATCTCTACTCCTCTCACAGTCCGAAGACCAACCATTGCACTCCGGCAATTACTTTAGCTATCACAGCTTAAACTAGGGAAAAACTACTTCAACCCCTCTACAGCAGTCCCCAAACGTAACAGCAAAAAATGACTCACAACGTGGGAAAATAACAGTCCTGAAGCTTATCAGGGAGCACAACTCATAGCAGGGAAAAACGTCCCAAATAGTCTGTACATGAGACCAATAGTTGGTGAGACAGCCAAAAACGTGAATGGCCCTTCACAGCCAGTCGGGGATGAAAAGCACGGCTCTCAGCTTGCTGCAACAGCTGGAAAACCAGGAAAATTCCTGTGCGTGAGGAAGCAATCCGACCCAGTGAGGAAAGGAACAGACAATGGAGGTCCTGCGTAAGGAAAAACAGCTCCGTTTCTTCTCGTGGATGATCAAACAACAGGAAGGACGCAAAATTTCATGTGCGTGAGTAATAGCAACAAACTCCCTGCGTGAAGATGAGCAACAATGGCATGGACGTGAATTTTTGGAGGGAGTGGGTGTTTAGCACTGGCGTGTAGTGAAGGAGAAAATCTGCCTGACTGAAGTGTGCGTGAAGGTTTTTCCTTCCATCCTGAAGTCAACTGCTGGGTGGAGTGTGTGTGGAGGCATGGACTGACAGTCCTGCCACCCCACTCCCAAAACAATTAACTGCCATAACTTTTCCCAGCTGCCAGCAGAAATTATTAAATGGAGGTAGTTGGAATAAAACAAAAGAAGATGGCACATGGGGTTTTCCCCCTTTTGGCTCAAGGTTTGACAAATTCCCCCTCCACATCCTTATCCTTGGGAAAAATCATGCCCCATTCGATTTAGTTGCCGCGACTGTAGCTGGTTGTGTTCATTTTAATTATAGATGCATATTTACATGATGACCAACATAATATATGCCGCATGCCCCGATATACCATCGGTGACAAATTTAAATCCAAGACATAGCATAACCGATCAATGGTGGGGCCTTGGCCTTTAACTCCACACCATGATCATTTACAATATACACATCATATATATCTAATGTAACGGGGTCAAAACCAGGGCATTACAGTGACTATTAATCCATCCCCAGGATGAGTCTCAGATAGTCATGCATATTCCTCGAATACCATGATTATTACCTCATTTCTAAGATGAGTCTTTGATAGTCCTTAGAGGTCTTGATTATGCACATAGTCATCAGAGACATTGACTATTACTCCATCCCAAGGATGAGTCTCAGATAGTCATCGAAGATCTTGACTATGTCTCTACTCATGTGGGCATACGAAGTCAAGTACCATGATTTACTATCATTGGAGTTATGTGTAACATACATTTCTAGTGTTGGAGCCAAGTATTCTGGCATGACTTACCCAATGAGATACATAGACATGTAACATCACTTATTGGCATCATATCTATGCATAACATAAGTTACCAGTGTTGTATCCAGGTATTCTTGCATGGATCACAAGTGTCCACCTAGAAGTTAGGAGTTTACATACAATCACCATCAAAGTTCATAGGTGTCCACATCAAATTCTCTCCCACAATTTTTCTCCTAGAACTCAAGTGTTCACATAGGATCACCGTCACTATTCACAAGTGTTCTCCTAGAATCACTTGTCCTCGAATGTGTACCTAGAACTCAAGTGTTCATGAAGAGTCACCATCATTATTCATAGGTGTTACCATTAGGACAGAGAGTTCACACAAAACTCATCCTTCCCTCTTAGTGAGGGGTATAATCATGGAACCAATATCCCACTCCATCATATATTGTCAAGGAGTAATGTATGGTCCCATCCTATGTCATATAGGTACTAGCGTGAGGTAGCCTCTCCATCCCTTTTTCAGTATGTCCAAGATATATTCTCACTCCTCATAGAGTGATCGGGAGAATACTATAGTCATGTACACATGTTATCTAGTAGAGAAATCAAATATATCGAGGCAAGCATTTCTTCCTTTCCCTATTCTAGATATGAAAAATAATAACAAATCATGTACCTGAGAGAGAGTATCAATAGCATAGTTTCTCCACCCCATCTAAAGGTGTCCAGGAGTCCTCCCTCTGTGTTAGAGAATTTTTCTCCCTCTACATATGAGCATCTTTCTCCCTCTGTAGTTGATCATCTCGCTCCCTCTTTGGATATTCCATAGATACAATGTAAGTATACATCCTAGTGATGACCAGGTACATCAAGGATCCTTCAACTATCTGTATGGACCCAAAAAATATCACCCTTAGTGTTGCTACACTCATCATGTTCAATCTGCTCAGGATCTCAACTATGCTCTTCCTTAACTTAGGAAGACTTCATCAAATTTATGCTGTCATGTTCCCAACCCTCCGACCGACGAAGAGGACGCGACCAACACCAAAAACCAATGCATTTTGGGCAAACAAAAAACCCCATGAACATAAACAGTCAACAATACTGAAATTAAAAGCTTATCATAATGCATACAAGGATAACCAGATGCATGATCCATCATACAAGGATGCATCATTCATCAACATTCAGCGGAAGCAACACACACACTCCAGCATTTAACATGTTCATCATAATTTATGAAACAGTAAATTAATTGTAGAGATGAAATAGCAGTAGCACTTATCTTTGATGAAGAGTTCACCCCGCAACCAACTACGTCGCCGCAACGTTCCACCCAACCATAGGCCATCGTGCTCATCAATCTCTCAGCAAAACTACCACCCCCAAGCTGGGCATGATTCCTCAAGGATTAAGGGTCAATCCAGGATTACACATAGCCAAGGTTCACAAAGCAGCGAACTGTCACCGTTGGGATTCACCAGGTCATCAATGAGCTAGGAAAGGCTAATGCTAAGCTGGTGGCCACAACACCAGCCTTATCAATCATACCCGGTCTCCACATTCCACTCACAACAGTCCGATGACCACCCACTGCATACCGCAGCAAACAACCCTTCACAGCACTGTGAAGAAGGCAAAACAACCGGGTGACAGTCCCAAACAAAAGCAAAACATTGTTCAGTCCACAAGACAACTCAGAGTTGTTCTTGGCCCTAGCGTGGCCAAAACAACTCAACAGCAACCCAAACCAGGGTTCATCAACAGCCACAAACTCAAAATGAGTGATGGCAACAATCCACAGTCTCAAAACAAGGAGAAGCCAACTCCTAGCATGGATAGAGGAAAATACAGACGCTGACCACAACAGATAGCATACATGGCCACAATGGGCAACTTTACACAGTCCCAAAACATAATCAGTGAGCACGGCTCACAACCATGGGAAAACGACTCCAACGGTCTGTGTGTGAGGGAAACTTGCACCAGACCCCAAATGTAACAACATATACAATCAATAATGAAAATTACAGCATGAGGAAAGACAACAGTCCGTCCTGGACAACTAAGCAATGGAAAGGACTTACACAGGCCACAACATAGTCCCTGAGCATGAGAGATGGCTCTCCACAGGAAAGATCATGGGCGATAGTGGCCAAACAGCTCCCAGCCTGCTACGTGAGCAACAACGATGTCAAACCCACATATCAGCTCGTGAGGAAAAAGAACTAACCTCCGCCTGAGCATCCCTTTGTGAGCGTGAACAGCTCCCCTATGCACACGGATGAACAGACTTCCCCTCTGCATGAGGAATATGAACAGACACGGTGAGAATGCCTAGCAGTGGAGGGAGTGGAGAGTGAATGCTTCTCCTGCCCCCATACAACGTGAAGAGGAAGAATCCACTAGTGGAGTGGGCACGTGGGCAAGGATGGACAGTCCTGCCACAACCACCTCCACTCAGCAATAACTTCCCCAACTAACAAAACCAAACATTAAAGAGGTTGGGTGAGACAAGGAAGATTGAAAATCAAAACAAGGTGGCAACATATGGGTTTTCCCCCCCATAGACCAAGGTTTGACATCCCCCACCCCTTATCCTTTGGAATCATGCCCTTTTCATTTTTAACATTGCACTGCCGTAGATGGTTGTGGTTTATTTTATTTGATGTGCGTATTTACATGATGCCATACCATAATGTGCCTGATAGCATGATATACCATCGGCAACTACCCCCATTGCCGAAACATACACAACCAAATCGATGGTGGGGCTTTTTCCTTTAGCTCCTCACCACGATTAATTACATTATATACATCATGCAAACGGGGTCAAAATTGGGGTGTTACATTCCCCTCCCCCTTGTAATAACACCATCCTCGGTGTTCCAATACATAGGAATACATATACAATATATATACAATTGCACATCAAAATTTCAAAATTTTGCAGATCTGTCCCACGTTCAATTATTCACTTTGAACGTTCAGGACCAAGCCCCTCGGATTCCACGGACTTCTCCTTCTGGTTCTCAGCTTTCAGCTTATCCTAAAGTCTAGGAACTTTGCGGCTATTGCCCTCATCATGTTCCCTCATTGGGCAGTCCCGGCATAAATGATGTCCTCCGCATTCCCAGCATTTCACTGTCTGCTTCATCTTTACCTGCTCAATTTCCTCTGAGCCTTCATGCCTGGACCATTTCCCAACGGGTCGCTTGGATGAATGTCCCATCGCTGATCCACCTTCCTTTCCGTTGCCGATTGCTCCCAGAAGGATTTTCACCTCCTTTTGCAAACCAATAGAGTCTTGCAAAATCTGGTGGTTCATTTCATTCTGCCTTCTCTATATCTTGAGCATCTCCCCAAGATTTTCTTGGATCTTGGAAATCATTTGAAGGAGACTTCTAGCTAAGTCCAACAACTTTTGATCTGTTGCCATGATCAATGTGCACCACTAGGTTCCACTTTTCTCACCTATGAAATGCACCATTGCAATTCTATCAGACCAATCATAATATAGACATTAAAATCAGTCAGTTAATTACCCAATTGGCATGACAGTACAAGTCTCATCAAGGAGAATTTCATATTTTTCATGCCTTCCCAACAGGCACACGAGCTCATTCATGTCCATTCTTGGGCAAGGAATTAATATTCCAGCATTCATAATTTACTTTCAGCAAATACACACATTCCATTTTCAGTCATACATGCATTCAACAATCTTTTGTTTTCACAATGCATAAATTAAAAAGGGCAAGAGAGAGTAGCAAGAGTTTTTTTTTTCCCTCTTTGCTTTGTTCCATCCTAGAATCCCACACCACTACTGTGGCTTTCAGCTCTCAGCCTCTTTCACTTCACCGTGAATGCTGGACCAATCTCTCTTGGTCATGACACTTAGTGTCTCTGGTCCATTTCAGACCTCTAAACCATGGAGTCTCTCCACATGGTTTGTCTTGGCTGCTAGGAACCTCACGGTCTCACTAACACCTTTTTCATTGCCGCTCATTCCGAGCTTTCCGGGACATTCACATGTACACATGCACCTTTAGGATGCTCTCATAGTCCTCGCTTCCATCGATACCTATATCCAAACATTGAATAGATTCACATGTTTAGTTTATTCTCATTAGTTTTATCTCTAAAACAAGAGCTTAAAACATCATAACCAAATCATATACAAATGTATATTCATAAGCAAAATAATCCAATACTTATCTATATTGTACGTTTCCTCATTCATCCACAGGATCTTGCTTCACTTTGCAAGCCTTGGGATCACCTATGGACTTAGATGTTAGGTCAGCACGCAGGCTACCCCACAACATCAAATAATTACTGTCCAGCCAGTATAGCCTCATGTCAACTGGGCTTGGAACTTTACCGTGACCATTTCCAGGTCTAGGATCTACTATGGATCCTCAGGCATATCACAGCCCAACATACACTTATACTAGCACACACTTATATCAACAATAACCCTTACTCCGTAACCCCTCACAACAACCACTTACCTTTTACCTTTACCTTTTACCTTTAGGGTGCAACACCCAAATGCATCTATTTAGCCTGTCAACACAAGCAATACAAGCAATACAAGCAAACTCATTAGCGTTATTGCTCTAAAACTGTAATCACATCTCTCATCATTCGCTATCAAGTATTGAGACACCAGGAGTGCGCCCACTCCCTAGGGTGTAATCAATATTGAAAACCCTTTCATGACTCAACATCGGAAAAGTGTGAACCCTTTCCCGGTGTGTGCCATGTAGGCCCTATTCATACTCAAGCAATCGGTCATCATGGATGTTAACATCAAAACATGTTCTGCATATGGAATTTTAATAACGATTAAACATGCATATTCTTAGCAAGGGTCACAGAACACTTATCCATTTGTCGACGCAGTATGCCTTTGTTAAGGAGGAATGGGGGCTCCTTCTCGTAGTTAACAGTCCCTCGGTTTTCCATCCCAACTCATTTTTACATTTCATATCAACACATGTCTTACCGACATAATTTATACCATCTCACTCATGTTACTACCAAACATGTAGTGCAGATGAGACATTTCCAAAATGTCCAATGGTGTTTCACCCGAAACCCATTTCCAAGACAAGGGAAAACCTTCCCATGAAGTTTGGCTCTTGCAGGCCATCACACATGATCTTCCTACAACGTGCACCCCTGGAACATTCATCAAATAGCCAAACAGTCAATCATTATCTGATAATACAATCCAAATTGACTGTTACATAACCAAGCAATTACATTAGTAATTAAATTCAATAAGAATTCGCAATTCTGTCTATTACAGAAATTAGTTTGCTTGGAAATGAGGTGATCCTCCTGTCACAATCTTATACAAGCCAACATTGATTAGTAGTGGTCAGTAATTTTCTTAAATTTTAAATTCACAATTCAAATTTAACAACCCATTATGCGTACCAACTAGCCTTACAGCCATAAGACTCTTCTCATAAGGTTTGGCTCTTTTACATGGTAGATTCTGGCATTGGTCAGGGTCTTACCTCTCACTGCCATGTTGGAGACATTTACCTTCATACTCACTCCTTCAGTCAAATTGGCCTAGTTAAACCACTATCCTAAGTTTAATTGAAATCAGTGGAGCATTAATTACCATCATCCCAGTCACTCCCACGCCTACCTACAGTCAAGGAGGCTAACTTAGCCTTCTCCTACAGTCAAGGAGGCTAACTGGAGCACTCCAGGGGTGATCTGTGTGACATTCATGCACCTAATTGCTAACTAGTGGTTACTTTCAGTTCAACCAATCAGTTACAGTCAGTTAAGGTGCCTCCATTCATTAAATATATTATTTAATGATTATTTATTATTATTTTAATGAACTGGAGTGAACAAGGCGCCTTCACCAACTTTTGATGGTCAGTTCAGCTTCATTTAACCTCATCAGGGTTTATTGGAGTCATGCAGTACTAGCACTTGATGATTGGATTGCTATGACATGTGTTTGATCTCTTTCAGTTGAGATTCAGTCATTTATTGCACTCCAACTTCAGTTAGGGTTTGGTGAGTCAATTAGGGTTTTGGTCAAGTGGTTAACTGAGTGAGATTGCATGGCAAAGAGTCAGTTAAGCTAGACTCACTCACTGAATTCGAATTGTCCCTTAGGTATTCGAATTCTTCATGGAGTTAAGCCATTGCTATGCATGGAAATTGTAATCCTTTATTGTTTATAAAATATACAGAGAGGATACCTATTTTGAATCCAGTTATTTTCCAATTCATGAGTATTTGTTAATTATTCTTTGATGATTTTGATTCCTAGTTCCTAGATCATGTGAAATAATTAATATGGTATCAGAGCATGCGGCGGGACGAAGATCAATCTCTCAAGAACAAGCTTATCGATAGATTTCTCCATGGAAAGTGAGCAATAGCTCGATCTTATTTTGCCCTTTCTGTTTTGATTTTCAGGTTTCTACAGGTGAAGCATTCGCTACAGCATATCCAGATGGCCTCCTCAGTACCTCTGTTGACTCCATACAATTTCCACTCATGGAAAAGTAGAATTGAACATCAATTATATTCCAAAGGACTCTTTAGAGTCGCCATGGACACTGAACCTGAGCCTGGATCCACCATAGAAAAATCAAGATTCTTGAACAAGAAGGATGAAGCCTTCAGTTTCTTGTGCCTCTCTATTTTCGATGAACTTCTCTTCCATCTTACGGATCTGAAGACACCGAAACAAATATGGGACAAATTGGAATCTCTATATGGAAAGCATGATTACATGAGAGTTTATCAACTCAAAAATGAACTCATGTCTCTCCAACCTTCCAATTTTGAGACTCTGAATGATTTCTTTACAAAGTTCAAGAATATTGTTTTTCTCTTGAAGCAATGCAAAGTGGAGAAGGAAGATGATCAGCTCATCCTAGCCATCCTCTCCAAACTCAGGGCTGATTATTTAGTTTTTGTTTCTACATTCTGTGCGAGGAAGCTCACAACCCCTAAATGGAAGATGCCTACACTTGATGCCTTCATTGAGTCCCTAACTAGTGAACATGACAAGCTTGTCCAGATGGGGATCATCCGATCTTCCCGTGATCAAGCCCTCCATGTCACGGGGCCCAAAGATATAAAGGGTAAAGAAAAGCAGCAGAAAAATCAGAAAACTAAATTTGATGCTCCAAAACCTAGATTTGAAAATCAGCAGCATGATGAATCTTCCGGTTCAAGGAAGAACAAAGGAAAAGGGCACAATGGGAAAGAAAGAGTCAGGTGTTCTTACTACGGGAAGGGTTTTCACCTTGAACATGTCTGCATGAAGAAAAATCTTGATGAAGCAACCTCTCTCCTTGAGAGGCATCACATCAATCTTCCAGAGAGCTTTCGGAGGAGAGATCACCAAGATCGGGAACCACAGCATGAGAAAGGTCATGCCCTCATGGCAAGCACTTCGAAATCCAAATCACTGCTGATTGACAGTGGAGCTTCGAATCACATGATGGCTGAAGAAGACTCTTTTTCATCCTTGGAGACCCGCAAAGCCATTCCCATCCACTTGGGGAGATGAATCCACCATCATTTCCAAAGGACAAGGTACTGTAAATCTAGAAAATGGTTTTTTTTCTAATGTTTTGTATGTACCATCTCTAGCAGCAAATATTCTTAGTGTCTATCAGATGACACATACAGGAATTCCTAAGAGAGTCTCTTTCAGCCCAAATGATGTTGAGATAACAGAAATTTCATCCAAGAAACTCATTGCAAAAGGCCATGCAAATCATCATGCAAAAGCCTATGAGTTCTCTCACTTTGTTGCGGATGAAAAGCCCACCGCTTTGCTAACTCATGGAAATGAGGTTAGTAGGCTGTGGCATGAAAGGTTTGGCCATCTTAATTTCAAATATTTGCAGCAATTACAGAAACATTCCATGGTTGAAGGCCTTCCGGTCATCAAGGCAACCACGGGAGTCTGCAAGGGTTGTGTGATTGGAAAGCACCCTGAGCACAAGTTCGATCGAGGGAAGGCAAACCGAGCTACAAGCATATTGGGGCTGATACATTCTGATATCAGTGGTCCAATGCCTGTCACATCCATGAATGGATCAAGGTACCTCCTTACCTTTATTGATGATTTTTCCAGGTATACATGGGTTTTCTTTCTCAAAAAGAAATCAGAGGTATGTGAGAAATTTTCGGAATTGAAGGCTTTGATCGAAAATGCCTATGGGCTTAAGATCAAGATATTGAGATTTGATAATGGAGGGGAGTATGTCAGTAATGAGTTGCTGTCCATTTTCTCCCAAATTGGTATTCATTTCCAACATTCAATTCCCTACACTCCCCAGCAGAACGGAGTAGCAGAAAGGAAGAATCGGTCTCTCAAAGAGATGACCACCTGTATGTTGGAGTCAAAGAAGCTTGCTGCAAATTTATGGGCTGAAGCCATGCATGCTGCAGCATACATTCAGAACAGGGTACCACATTCATCAGTGAAAGGAAAGACTCCTTTCGAAGCATACTTTGGACACAAGCCAGATGTGTCGAACCTACGAGTGTTTGGGTCCACTGCATGGGCCCAGATTCTGCTTGATAAAATAAGGGCTTTGCAACCGCAGAGCATCGAATGTCTGTTTATTGGATATCCTGATGAATATAAAGGATTCAATCTGTTGTATATCAAGACCAAACATATCATCATCGAGAGAAGTGTCAAGTTCGATGAGCCTCTTCAAGAGGTGGAACTAGTGGAGGAGAAAACTGCTGAAATTTCTTCCTATTCCACTGAATATTTGGATGATGAAATTGGGGATGATGACTCTGATTTGGATCCTCTAATTTATGATATCAGTGTGCAGAAAACATCATATACTGAATCAGATCCTGAAGTGCAAAATCATGTTCCTACATGGGCCCGACAGACACTCTCCTCCGCAGGAGACAACATTGGAAATTCGGATGATCCAAGGAGAACCCGGTCTGATTTCCAGAGAGCAGGTATTGCAATTTATTGTTCTGATAATTTGCTGTCCGAAACTTGATATTTGATGATTATTTCAGATCCAAAATCCTACTACCATGCTCGGAAGGATCTGAGATGGCAAGTTGCCATGGATGAAGAAATGAATTCTCTTCAGAAAAACACTACTTGGGAGCTAGTTTCTCTTCCTCTGGGAAGGAAATTGGTTCAATGCAAGTGGGTGTTTCGGACAAAGGTTGCTTCTGATGGAAGAACCTGAAAATATAATGCAAGGCTGGTATTAAAAGGTTTCTCTCAGGTCCAAGGAGTGGACTACCATGAGACCTTTGCACTGGTTGCAAAAATGGACTCCATCCGCCTTGTTTTGGCTATTTCCGCATCCAAGCACTGGGAGGTGCATCACATGGATGTTAAGTTAGCCTTTCTGCATGGAGATATTCATTAGGAGATATACATGAAGCATCCTGAGGGCTACATCACTGATCCATCTTTGGTTTGCAAGCTAAAGAAGTCACTATACGGGTTAAAACAGGCCCCAAGAGAGTGGTATTCCAAGATGGATGCCTTCCTTCTCTCGCAAAACTTTCAGAGATGTAGATCAGATACAAATGTGTATTTACAGTAGCATGATGGTCATATAATTATCATTGTTTTATATGTTGATGACTTACTGATCACAGGTAGCACAATTGCCTCCATTTCAGCCATCAAAACTGCTCTCCACAATGCCTTTGAAATGAGTGATTTGGGGCTTCTAAAACAATTTTTGGGGCTCGAAATCGAGCAAAATTCTGATGGGATTATGGTCACTCAGTAAAAATACATTTCAGACCTTTTAGTCAAGTTTAACATGGCTGAATGTAGGCCTGCACCATTTCCTTTCCTTTCAAGGATCAGCCTTGAAGAAGGAAAAAGCACACCTCCCATGGACTGCACTATCTATCGACAGCTGATTGGTAGCTTATTGTACTTGACACATTCTAGGCCTGATATTTGTTATGCCGCGAATGATGTATCAAGATACATGCAGCAGCCTTATGATATTCATTGGAAGGAATCCAAGAGGATCCTCCAGTACATTCAGGGAACCAGGACCTACGGCATTCACTATGCTGCAGACTCCGAGCTAGAGCTAGTTGGATACACAGATTCCGATTGGGCGGGTGATTCTATTGATCGGAATTCAACTTCCAGATATGTATTCATGTTTGGTGGTGGCCCTATTTTCTGGTCAAGCAAAAAGTAGGCTGCCATAGCACTATCTTCAGCAGAGGCCGAGTATCGAGGAGCGGTGAATGCTTGCATCCAAGCAGTTTGGTTGCAAGGCATTCTTTCAGAGTTTGATCTTGGTAGTAATTTGTCCACTGTTCTCTTATGTGACAACCAGAGCGCTATTAAGATATCCACGGATCCAGTTACCAGGAAGAGGACCAAACATGTAGAGATTCACATGCACTACATCAGGGAGCTAGTGCATGATAGGACCATCATTCTGCAATACTTCTCGACTGATGAGTAGATTGCAGACATCTTCACCAAGAGATTTTCAGAAAAGAAGTTCACTTACCTCCGTTCACTGTTGGGGGTGAGTTCATCAGGGTGATCCAGACTACTTTCAATGTTCAGCTTGAGGGGGGGTTTTTTCCCACTGGGTTTTCCCTCTTTTCCTCACTTAGTTTTGTTTTGAGCATTGTTTCAGTTGCTTTATTGTACAGGGTGACCTATGGCATTTGTTGCTAGGGCCCTAGCATTTTCTGCATCTATGTTTTCTAACTCTTCCTGAGTATAGCTTAAGGGGGGGTGTTGGAGACATTTACCTTCATACTCACTCCTTCAGTCAAATTGGCCTAGTTAAACCACTATCATAAGTTTAATTGACATCAGTGGAGCATTAATTACCATCATCCCAGTCACTCCCACGCCTACCTACAGTCAAGGAGGCTAACTTATCCTTCTCCTATAGTCAAGGAGGTTAACTGGAGCACTCCAGGGGTGATCTGTGTGACATTCATGCACGTAATTGCTAACTGGTGGTTACTTTCAGTTCAACCAATCAGTTACAGTTAGTTAAGGTTCCTCCATTCATTAAATATATTATTTAATGATTATTTAATGATTATTTATTATTATTTTAATGAACTGGAGTGAACAAGGTGCCTTCACCAACTTCTGATGGTCAGTTTAGCTTCAATTAACCTCATCAGGGTTTATTGGAGTCATGCAGTACTAGCACTTGATGATTGGATTGCTATGACATGTGTTTGATCTCTTTCAGTTGAGATTCAGTCATTTATTGCACTCCAACTTCAGTTAGGGTTTGGTGAGTCAATTAGGGTTTTGGTCAAGTGGTTAACTGAGTGAGATTGCATGGAAAAGAGTTAGTTAAGCTAGACTCACTCACTGAATTCGAATTGTCCCTTAGGTATTCGAATTCTTCATGGATTTAAGCCATTGCTATGCATGGAAATTGTAATCCTTTATTTTTTATAAAATATACAGAGAGGATACCTATTTTGAATCCAATTATTTTCCAATTCATGAGTATTTGTTAATTATTCTTTGATGATTTTGATTCCTAGTTCCTAGATCATGTGCAAGAATTAATATGCCATGCTCGAAATAATCTACCTGAAACCTGAGCTTCAATCATCCAACACAATCTTATGCAAGCCAATAGTGACTAATAGTTGTCAGCAATTTCTTAAATCTGAAATTCACAATTCAAATTTAACAACCTATTATGCATACCAACTATTTTTACAACCATGAGACTCTTCTCATAAGGTTTGGCTCTTTTACATGGTAGATTCTGGCATTGGTCAGGTTCTTACCTCTCACTGCCATGCTCGAAATAATCTACCTGAAACCTGAGCTTCAATCATCCAACACAATATTATGCAAGCCAATAGTGACTAATAGTTGTTAGCAATTTCTTAAATCCGAAATTCACAATTCAAATTTAACAACCTATTATGCATACCAACTATTTTTACAACCATGAGACTCTTCTCATAAGGTTTGGCTCTTTCACATGGTAGATTCTGGCATTGGTCAAGGTCTTACCTCTCACTGCCATGCTCGAAATAATCTACCTGAATCTTGAGCTTCAATCAACCAAACACTTGGTAAGTCTGGATGCATATAAACCTCTCATTGCTATAACCATCACTGAAGCATTTTCAGAATTTATAAAATTCGAATACTTCCAGCTGTTAATCACATCAATATTATCAAAACTCATTTACTTCATGCAATCATTATCATACTAACGTTGTAAGGTATAGTCACATCATTTATGCAAATTAAATGAAATGTTTAGATACTCCTTACTTCACAAGCGTATCATTTGTACCACCTAGCTCTTTCATAGAGCATTTCCGATAGCCAAATTTTCATGACTATCCTCTTTATGCACTTACAATCCTGCATTCATAACAACCTTTGAAATGGTCCCTGAATTGTCATCAATTCATCATTTCAGCCATTAGTTATCCATAATATCACATGCACTCATCTCAATGCATTCATGCAATGCATCACAACATTTGCACCTATACTTATGCAATCAGTCGCTCACACCCTTCATATGCGTCCATTCA
This sequence comes from Pseudotsuga menziesii, assembly GCA_001517045.1. NCBI lineage: Eukaryota > Viridiplantae > Streptophyta > Pinopsida > Pinales > Pinaceae > Pseudotsuga > Pseudotsuga menziesii. The sequence continues at coordinate 41,702 of LPNX010272101.1, read as the reverse complement.
ATGCATGACTACAAGATTCATAAAATATTTTTAATGCATATCCATTCAATGTTACCTTGCATTGATCCAAGAATACTATGCATTCAAGTTTCAACATATCATGCATGGCCTAACCATGACTACTTCATATAGGATGCATTACTACAATCAAGATCATCAACACATATAGGCATGACACCTATCTATATTCAAATATCCACATGGTACTTACCTTTACCACTCCATGGAATTTGTCATAATCAAACTCTTACCTGCATGGGTTCTACTTACACCCTTGGCATGACCAATTTGGTTGGTCCTTGCAGGAGATTGCAGAATTTGATCACCAACTTTTGTCATGGACTTGTTGCCTTATCCCTTCCTCCAAAGGTTGCTAGTCACATTCATCAGCATCAGCAACATATTCAGCTAGGTCCATGTCATCATTGGTTTTTCCACTAATGCCAACATCAAAGCAATGATTATCATTAGTGGTTCATTATAAATGTATAATCCTCAATATCCTATGCACACAAAACATACCCCATGCATTTCATGCATAAAAATTAGGAAATGTAGTTATAATCAGCAAGTTAGAGTTTAAGGAAACCTCTCTTTCCAAGTCTTTCATCCTTGCATGGAATTCCTCTTCCACACAACAGCTGATTTGACTTCATAGTCCTTGCTACCTCTGGGCATGCAACTTCCCAAATTTGTCCATTTGATAGAAGCGGCCATCATTAGCACTTTTCTGCTCCACGCTTAGATTCCGGTGACTTACCCTTGTTCCTTACTGGATAAGCTTTCCAACGCCTATCCACATGCTTCATTCTGACCTCGTGTGTGAAAACCATACCACTTCTAAGAATGAAGACTTTCACCAAATCTTGGCATTTTTACACACAACTGTATTTTGGACTGGGTGCCAACTTCAGCCACCTATAAACCCCACTGGAAAACAGCTGAAAATCCCACTGGAAATAGATGAAAAATCCTGCTGAAAAACAGTCGAAATCTGCTGAAAATCCCACTTGGAAAACTCAACATTTCCTTATGCAGAATCGGATCTCATTCCAACTATCCATCCGACGTCTTAGCTGTCAAAACAACTAGCCTCTCCGCTGTTCATCGAAAATCGGATCCTCTAACCTGTTGGACGACTAATTCTCTAAGCTTCCGACACTCCGGCAGTCCGATATTCATCTTTCATCCGACTTCATCGGCGGTCCAATCAACTAAATTTTTCTGACGTGTCGGGCCGATCTTCCTTTGGCTTCCGGCGTATCAACGGACCGATCCTCTAATTTTCTCCGACGTTTTTTATACTTGGAAATTTTTTCAAATTTTTCTTTTGTCGCCACATCGGATGCTCCAACAACAATCTTTTTCCTACGTTTCGGCGATCTTTGGAAGATCTCTGCCGAAACTGCGACTCTGAATTCAACTTTTTCCTCCGAAACTTCTCTTTCTTCGGCATCGACAACTTCATCTTCTATTTTCTTCCGATTCTTGCTGCCGCATCGACTGCTCAAACAGCTAACTTTTTCCGACGGTTTCCATACTTAGTCGAAATTTCAAAATTTTGTCTTCCGTCGACGGCATCGGAAGTCCAAACCACTAACTGAGCCGATGTATCAGCTACTCAAACCGCTAACGTCTTCCGATGATCGGTTCCATTTCCTTCCTTCTGTCGGCCAAATTGTTCCTTCCGCAGCCGCAACGGCGGAACATCAAACACTATCTACTTCCCATCGATGAACTAATTATGACCGGCATCGGAAGTCTTTTCTCATCGGAATTCAAGTGCTTTTGGCTTCCACAACAGCGGGTGCACGAAGAACTTTCTTCTTCTGATAGCCGACGATATTCCATACTTAGAAAAATTTTGAACTTAATTTTCCTGTGGCATCGGCAGTCAGAGGTCTTTCTTGTCGGACGCGTAACTGTTTCTCCATCCGCAATGGCGGGTGTTCGATCGACTAAATTCTTCCGACGAACTTCGAACACTTAGGCGATTTTCCTTCCAACCGCTCTCCATCACCTTCCGCTACGTCGGAATTCAACTCCGCTAACTCTCTCGCTACATCGAAAGTTAATTCCGCTTCTGCTACGTCGGAAGTCAACTTCGCTAACTCTCCCACTACATCGGAAGTCAATTCTGCTAAGTGTTCTGACGGCCCAAACTCTTACACAAATTTTTCAAAAATTATTTTCCACTACTGTGCCTCGTCGGATGGCCTTCCGACATATCGAAAGAGCTTCTCACTAGCTCTTCCAACTGTTCAACACTTAGGCAAAAAAAAATTTTGGGGAGTTTTGATGTCTATCTCCCTTGTTTGTTTTTTTCTTTTCTAATCTTATTGATCATAAACCCTCGGGCCTTGGCACAATTCTGATCTCTGTTGGGTAGAAGGAAATTCTGCTTCTGTCACTACACCCTGGTGGTCCCTTCAGGCCCATGCTACAACATGAGCTCTGATACCACGCTGTCACATCCCCGACCCTCCGACCGGCAAAGAGGACGCGACCAACACCAAACACCAATGCATTTTGGGCAAACAAACAACCCCATGAACATAAACAGTCAACAATACTGAAATTAAAAGTTTATCATAATGCATACAAGGATAACCAGATGCATGATCCATCATACAAGGATGCATCATTCATCAACACTAAGCGGAAGCAACACACACACTCCAGCATTTAACATGTTCATCATAATTTATGAAACAGTAAATTAATTGCAGAGATGAAATAGCAGCAGCACTTATCTTTGATGAAGATTTCACCCCACAACCAACTACGTCGCTACAATGTTCCACCCAACCATAGGCCAGTGAGCTCATCAATCTCTCAGCAACAATGCCACCCCCGAGCTGGGCATGATTCCTTAAGGATTAAAGGTCAATGCAGGCTTACACATAGCCAAGGTTCACAAAGCAATGAACCGTCACCGTTGGGATTCACCAGGTCATCAATGAGCTAGGAAAGGCTAATGCTAAGCTGGTGGCCACAACACCAGCCTTCTCAAGCATACCCAGCCTCCACATTCCACTCACAACAGTCCGATGACCACCCACTGCATACCGCAGCAAACAACCCTTCACATCTCTATGAAGAAGGAAAAACAACCAGGTGACAGTCCCAAACAAAAGCAAAACACTGTTTAGTCCACAAGACAACTCAGAGTTTTTCTTGGCCCTAGCGTGGCCAAAACAACTCAACAACAACCCAAACCAGGGTTCATCAACAGCCACAAACTCAAAATGAGTGATGGCAACAATCCGCAGTCTCAAAACAAGGAGAAGCCAACTCCTAGTGTGGATAGAGGAAAATACAGACGCTGACCACAGTAGATAGCATACACGGCCACAATGGGAAACTTTACACAGTCCCAAAACATAATCAGTGAGCACAACTCACAACCATGGGAAAATGAATCCAACGGTCTGTGTGTGAGGGAAACTTGCACCAGACCCCAAATGTAACAACATATACAATCAACAACGAAAATTACAGCATGAGGAAAGACAGCAGTCTGTCCTGGACAACTAAACAACGGAAAGGACTTACACAGGCTGCAACATAGTCCCTGAGCATAAGAGATGGATCTCCACAGGAAATATCATGGGTGATAGTGGCCAAACATCTCCCAGCCTGCTACGTGAGAAACAACGATGCCGAACCCACATATCAACCCGTGAGGAAAACGAACTGACCTCCGCCTAAGCGTCCCTTTGTGAGCATGAACAGCTCCCCTATGCGCGCGGATGAACAGACTTCCCATCTGCGTGAGGAAGATGAACAGACATGGCGAGAATGCCTAGTAGTGGAGGGAGTGGAGAGTGAATGCTTCTCCTGCCCCCATACGACGTGAAGAGGAAGAATCCGCTGGTGGAGTGGGCACGTGGGCAAGGATGGACAGTCCTACCACAACCACCTCCACTCAGCAATAACTACCCCAACTAACAAAACCAAACATTAAAGAGGTTGGGTGAGACAAGGAAGATGGAAAATCAAAACAAGGTGGCAACATATGGGTTTTCCCCCCCCATAGACCAAGGTTTGACATCCCCCACCCCTTATCCTTTGGAATCATGCCCTTTTCATTTTTAACGTTGCACTGTCGTAGCTTGTTGTGGTTTATTTTATTTTATGTGCGTATTTACATGATGCCATACCATAATGTGCCTGATAGCATGATATACCATCGGAAACTACCCCCATTGCTGAAACATACACAACCAAATCGATGGTGGGGCTTTTTCCTTTAGCTCCTCACCATTATTAATTACATTATATACATCATGCAAATGGGGTCAAAACCGGGGTGTTACATATGCCACACCATCCCAAGTGATGAAATCATCTAGGATCCTCATCTTAATGGATAACTCCCTCCGTCTCCTTAGAAATTGGATAAGTAACTTTTGTCCCCAAGAATCCATCTATCATGACTCTAGCTGGAAAGTAACTACTTTCCATGATCGTTGAAGAGATGAACAATTGTAGTAGACAGACTGACTTTCGTTGAATCCTTCTGCTTCCAATCACCAATATCTACATGAGATCATATGGGCATGTTGGTTCATGTGTCCACGTATTTATTCAGTCCTCATATGTTTTCTATCATGACTTCCACTTAATTATCTCGACTGGAATTCATACTTCTTTATGGGCTGAGAGACATGCTTCTAGAATTTTTCTGTTTTCAATCCATGTGCATATCAATCAGATCACTTATCCTTCATACCAAGTTTCTTCATCATTTTCTTGTAGGCTATAACATTCCCTACAAATAAAATCCCATTACATGGTTAGCAACATTGCATAATCAAATTTATTCAATGCAATAATAATAGTTCATCCATGTATGTAAGCATCTTTAGCCAATTCTTCTGTGCAAGATACACATTGATATTATTTATATGCTTTCGATCTGCATTATAACATACCATCAAGAGTGTGAACTACTCTCAGCACATTAGAAGGAGATGTCATCCAAGAGGATTCCATGAAATTTTGTGCAACATTACTAGCTAAATCATAACAAATACTACATGAGACTACCATACATCAATAAAAGAACTACATCACATGCTCAACAACTTCCTAAATCTAGGGATATAGATCTGCATAAAACATGTTCAAAAACAACCAAATATAGTCTACCAGAGCATGTTGAAATAAAATACTTATCTTTTATTGTTTTGTGGGTGGACTCCCACTACCTCCTATCAAAGTCCACTGATCTTCATTTCTTGTTAGGAGTCCATCGCCACTTGGATCTTCATATCGTCACCTCAATATAGGGATTTCTAGAAGAAGAAAAATTGTTCGATCCTCATTCTTTTGCTTCTTCCAAGAGCTTCATCAACATTTTCAATTGAGGCTTCATGATTCATCTTCTTTGAATAACAATCTCATGCATAGTGTCCAAGTTTATTGCATTTGTAGCAATCCATATGTTAAATATCCTTCTTCTTCTTTTGATCTGAAGTAGGACTTGATCTTCCACCCTTTCCTCTCTTACCATGAAATTTATTTCTTGACATGAGATGAGGACTTGACTTTATTCATCCTGGGTTCCATGTATCCTACTTCTCACTACAAGTATTGTCTCTTCTTGCATACATACTACCCAGATATGATCAAACTTAGGCAACTTCAGTTTCCTAACAAGACTCTGAATAAATGCTTGCCAAGATGGAGGGAGACCATTAAGAGTGTTCATAACAAGTTATTTGTCATTTTTTGGATATCCAACTGTGTTTAGTTGATTCTCCAACTATGAGATCCTCATAAAGTCAGAGGAAACTAATTCTAATATTGAAATATTGATATTTGACAATTGATTCCTCAAGGAAAGTGAATAGTTAATATTGATACCTTGGAATAACTTCCTCAAGGCTCTAAAAATTTTCCTGGTAGTCGTCTTTTCAGAGATCCGAGGAACCAAATGATCCTTCATTGAATATTCCAAGGTTCTCCTTTCCCTAGCATCATTATTTTTCCACTGAGCCTTCTAGGCTTCCTCTTCTCATTCTGGAATGTCCTCATTCACAAACATCAAGAGATTATTTTCATCTTGGATAAGAAGATCCCTAGACTTCCATGAGCTGAAATTTGAACTCCCATCAATCCTATCTTCAACGTTCATGCCAATCATCTTGACTGCAAAACTCGACCAAAAACCCTAGCAGGAGCTAGGTCATGGATGAAGTATGGAGGCTAGAAAAAATGGATCCACAGTTAGATGTGCTTTATTGAGGCAAGTTGGAGTAAGGTAAAAAATTTCCAAAACTGTGGACAAAATAACAAGAATGTGGAAGCCCTAGGTCTTGACCCCCGTTATATTAGGTCAAAAATTGAAACTTGTCCAATCAATATTTGGCCTCCACAAAAATATGAACCTATTGGCATCGGGATTTGAGCCACCAAGGTCGAGCAAGGGGAGGTCGCTCCCGGGAAACAGCAGAACTGCTTTAGACCATACCTCCAGCCCTGCGCAGTTAGAGAGGGATCTCTCATTTGTCATCGGAGTCTGCTCCACGTAAGATGTTTAATCTCGTGTGTCTCCAGAGCCTACTCTGCATAGGATTTCCAATCAGCATAATCAGGGTGCTAGGATCCTGAATGGGTAAAAGTATGTTGAGGAAAGGAGTATGGTGGGATTATCGGGGGCAAGGGACCATGGGAAAATGGAGTCGAAACCTGCATAATAAACGATTACAAAGGGAAAGAGTGACATGGGGTTGCAAACAGAGGCAAGATAGCCACTGATCTCCCAATCATGAGATATTTAGCGAGCAATTAGAGGACAAGAAGGGATAGTCCATCGCATGGAGCACTAGCAAGAAGAATTTCATGTAAATTTAGAAAAACCATTGATAAATGCCTGGAACAACAGCAAGAGCATAGCGAGTATGAATTCCTAACCATTATACACTAAGTTGTAGACATGAAAGCAATCAACAAACTGGAATGGAAACAGGAAACACATTTACACGTAAAGGTAAATACATATTGGGAAAATAAATGACACATGAATCTCTGCCGTGAGAAAACAGTTCTTTCACTGCAATTTATTCATACACAGGTATCAATTTTTACAAATGGAGAGCCTCAGCCCGGGAATGTTTCCCAATCCAATTCACTAACTCCTTTCTCCCTCTATCGAGAGCCTTTTTATACACTCCTATTGCTGAGACTACCGAATTAAAAACTATTGCAAGTCGCCATCAGGCGTTAACAGTGCAAGGAGTGGACTATCACCATGTTTACAAATATAAACAGACATTATGGCACTAGTGGCTGCATTCGGTCTGCGTAACAGTTCAACACACTCGGCCTCCATGACGGATGATGAATATGATGCCTCCTCCTAGGCTTTGAGGTGTGTGCTTCCACCATGTTCAAATGTAGCTTTTAGCATGGGCACACACCGGTGAGGTAGTCGGCATCCTTTCCCAGTCTAGTCACATCCGCCACCTCCTTCCTCGCCTGGTAACACTGTTATAAGTGGGCTTTGGAAGAAGTGTCGCATTGCTTCTAGTTGAGATGAACCTGTGGGGTGGCTTGTCATTCTTGTACTTCTCACCTCTAATGAGGTGAGCTCTCCCGCAGGCACTAGGGTGCATCGTATCTACACCAACCCCACTACCCTTGGAAAGTGGACTTCACAAACAGGGCTGTTAGGGATTTAAACCCCTGATGCTCCCATCCAAATGAATGTTTATACAGGGAAAAATCAATGGTTGTCCCCTTCTACGGAGGCTTTGGTGGGTGCAATGGTATTCCTACAAAAATACTTACGTGGAGTAAGTGTCCAGGCCTCTCGTCGTTGGAAATGTGGGTATCATGTCTAGGCCCCGATGGTTGGTGTCATTGTTGGCATCCAAATACCAAGGTGACGAGGGAGTGTGGAACCTTCTCACCAACCATCAACACCCCTAGATGGATAAGCTTCTCAAACCAGATCTTCATCGTCAAACTCTATCAGGACTTTGCAGCTTCGTGGAGAAGTAGAACTCGGGTTCTGGAGATATGTTAGTTCACTCTTGTTGAACTAAAAATAGTATTTATAAGGCTTCGAGACTAATCTTCACAAAGGTTGGTCAACATTCTTGCACACTTTGTCATCAAGTGAATCTGGTATCAATATGTGTGAAGGCGCGAGCAGAGTGATCTTCTACTTGATGGGGATCTAGTCACTTTGTTTCATTGATCGTGGCACTTCACTGTCGGCAATGGGAAATATTTCCTGTATGCCATCTGGTGCAAATGAAGTCGAAAACGGAATGGCCTCCTGCATTGTGGTGGCTTTGCCTCGTGTGAGTAGTAGATTCGTCGGCTATTTTTCTTACTTATGCAGGACAGCTCACATAGAAGCTTCCTATCTCCAGGAACATAATTCTACCACAGGGATGGCTCCCCTTGAAGTAAACCACATGCCACACCTGCAAATCAAGGAAATTAGTGCCGCTGGACAATACTTCCACCTCAGGCATATCCCAAATGGCATCGGAGGAATCGACCAATATGCAATGGGGCATATTACACGCGTGAACTCCTCCTCCACTGTCACCTCCACACTGGATGGGAAACCTGTACCTTGGGAGTATTCTCAGCCGTCTGATCAAAGGAATATTTTACATCCACTGTCCATGTTCCATTCATCCTGCTGCCAACTTTTCTCCTTTGAACACCGTGGGAAGTTCTGGATCGTTACACGTTCTTAATCACCGATCAAGACCTACCTTTCATGTAGCTATCGATCCAAGTGGGCCCCACCATCTTTTGCAATGAGAAACTTTGATATTCGTCCATGCTAGTTCGCATTGCGAAATGAACCGGAGTGGTATATTTATCTCCTTCTTCATCGCAGTCATTGATCTTCGCGACCTCTACCGCCCTTTCACGATTTGAGATTGTAATTTTACCCATATAAGTATGGGTCACGAAATTAATTTAAGTCGTAGATCTGCTCCAGACCTTATCTCAGCTATTGAAAGCTTCCTTTCTTTAACACGTTTTGCAATCCAGGAAGGAATTTTTGGTCGTACATGTTTGCTCACGCGAAGCGGTTTGGAGCCGTTGATCCACCTCTGATCAATCGTAGCCTTTGCTTATGACCCTTTCCCAATGCTAACAGCGTGCCTACTGCTTTCCTCATTGAAGGGTGCCCCTCCGAGATTCTAGGGACTGGGACCCCTACCGAACCTCCATCAAGCCTTTAGATCAACTGTTAAAAATGGAGTGTTAACAACTGGCTCCATAAGGGATGCTATCCTCCCAGTGAGGGAGAAAAGAACCCCCGTAGACCAAGTGCCAAAACCATTGGGATGCTCCCAATTTTTTCTGAAATCCTCTACCTGTTCTGAACTGAACCATCAACTGAAATCATTCTGCAAACAAATCTCGTTCTTTCAACCTGTCACCTGTCACTTGTCCACATTCTAAAAATTGAATACAACTGTAACTGCACATCTGAATTTCAAAACCAAAACTGAAATCAAAACCGAAACTGAAAACAAACTGAAAGCTACTAAATGGAATGCTCGCCTTGTCGAGGTTATTCATCTTTACTTACCTACCCTACTTATCAGCATCAATGCTCAGTCAAGTAACTTCTGACTTCCAACAAAGCCACTCAAGTAAATTATCCCATAAACCAACTTTCTCTTCATGCTTGATAAAACACAGACATGAAAAACTTAATGGCAGAAAGTTATAATAAATAAATTGGTCTTTACAATAGAGATATAACCAGTCATTACCACTGCCAAGATTCTCCATGTACTCTGCCACTAGATCATAAAAAACATGACAGCCTTCAAAAAATGATGTCATTTTCTTACCATGAGAAGGCTGTCCCAACTGTAAATTCCCTTGCACACTATCAAACTGATATTCAAAAGAACCATGCAAGGAAAACATGTGACAATTTCCACAACTTCATCTAAAATTTCTGATTTTAAAACTTCATGTTTTTCATGCATTTCAAAAGAAATACCACTCCGTTCCTCAACATGATCAAGCAAACAAACTTCTTTTCGACAAAAAAATTCTGAATTTGAAAAACAAAAAGAAACATCCATTTGATAACCCCTATCTCCTTCTTCGTTATTCAATTCTTCCTGGCATACTGCTGGTTTTTCTAAAGGCTGGGATTGATTGCATAACTGCCCTTCTTGCTCATCATCCATTCCAAGGAAATTTATACATTCATCTACAATATCAAATTTATGTTTGTGATCAGAAACTTTAAGTCCCTTTTTTAACCATTCAAATGAAGGAAAACACAACGGCAAACAATCATCTTCAACATTTTTAGTTTCCACTATGTTTTCATACTTTTGATCTTGGATTGCAATGAAATTTTCTTCACTAACAGAAATTGTGACAGGCTGATTGCACTCTTCAGAAAACAAATCAGTACACCCATCTCCTTTCAAATCACTAGGCTGATCATCTTCTTCAAGCAAGGAGATATTCATATATTCATGTAAATCTTTAGGTGAAATATGAATTTGATCAACATGCAGCAGTCTTCCTTCAACCATGATTTCAAAATCTGATTTCTCTTTACTTGCATTTTCAGAAAATAAACATGTGGAGGGACTACAAGACTGAGATTTTCTAGAATCATCATCTTCAGTGTAATCAATCACACAAGCATTGTAACTTTCAAGATATTGCTGCCGTGAAAAGGAATTTTCCGATTGGGAAGGGGAGGCCTCTTCTTGTAAAAAAAATTCAGAAGTTGAATAATATGAGGAAGGATCTGATTGGCAGTCCCAACCCCTCTCTTGGTCACACAGAGAATTATAAGAATGCTGCAAATCATCATCAATTTTAGGAAGAGAGATATAACTAGTTGAATATGAGCTTTGGTCTATGTCAACTTCAGTCAAGGAAGACAGTACTAACTGCTGGGAGATTTATTGAATATCATGGCAATTGGTTTGTATTTCTTTTTGAGATGAATATTCATGTAAGATATCTAAAACTTCTTCATCCAAATACTAATAATCACCACACTCATCTTTCATATTTTCAATGAACTCTCTATGGTATGTGCAACAATCTTGAAGTAACAACAAAGAAGGATAATGCCTTTCGAAATGTTCATGAAATATCGTATGAAAGTATTTAAGGGAGGATAAACTCCCTGCTGGAAATCCCTCATACCAAGACCTTGCATATCCTTCTAAACTAAACATGAACAATTTCATTATTGAATCTTCATTCCATCCCACTCCCAGCTTATGTATATGCTTATGAAATCTAAATAAATGGATGGTAGCATCATCACCCTTTTCATCATTGAATCTTGGAAGATATGTTTGCCAATTTACCAGAGGTATTTTATTGGGATAACTAGGAATGGCAGCAAGATTCATAGGAGCATACCTTGCAGCCTGAGAAGTCATCTTGATGGTGGAGAAACTGAATCAGCTCCTCAAACTTTGCAACCCCCTTTGATAGTGGAGCTGCCATAGAACATTATGAAGAATGGATCCTTCGCAGATGGAGTCACCAGGTGAAAAGAGACATGAACTTATTGATGTCTGACCATTGTTCACCATCAATAGTTAGATATAAACCCTTCATTAAAATCCATGGAATATTTGAGACCTCTCCCCATATTTGTCTTTCTGACCATCGGTCTCCCCAGTGGAGTCACCTTCTAGAATATTTCAGTGGAGTCGCCAAGGCAAATGATACAACCTTTTTCACATGTAAGAATCTCTGTTTGCCCACAAAAATCCTTTATCCTTTGAATATTTGTTGTTCTTCCTAGGGATGATCTTCAACTCGTCCCGGCAACAGCGCCAGTTTGTTGGCACCGATATTTGAGCCCCCAAGGTTGAGCGAGGGGAGGCCGCTCCCAAGCAACAACAGAACTGCTTTAGACCACACCTCCGACCCTATGCAGTCAGAGAGGGATCTCTTGTTTGTGACCGGAGTCTACTCTGCATAAGATGTTCAATCTCGTGTGTCACCAGAGCCTACTCCGCATAGGATTTTCAATCAGCATAATCAGGGGGCTAGGATCCTGAATGGGGAAAAGTATGTTGAGGAAAGGAGTATGGTGGGATTATTGGGGGCAAGTGACCATGGGAAAATGGAGTTGAAACTTGCGTAAGAAACGATTACAAAGGGAAAGAATGACATGAGGTTGCAAACAGAGGCAAGATAGCCGTTGATCCCCCAATCAGGAGATATTTAGTGAGTGATTAGAGGACAAGAAGGGACAGTCCATCGCATGGAGCACCAGCAAGATGAATTCCATGCAACTTTAGAAGAACCATTGATAAATTTCTGGAACAACAGTAGGAGCATAGCGAGTATGAATTCCTAATCGTTATACACTAAGTTGCAGACATGAAAGAAATCAACAAACTGGAATGGAAACAGGAAACACATTTACACGTAAAGGAAAATACATATTGGGAAAAGCAACGACACATGAATCTCTGTCATGAGAAAATAGTTCTTTCACTATAATTTATTCATACATAGGTATCAATTTTTACAAATGGAGAGCCTCAGCCCGGGAATGTTTCCCAATCCAATTCACTAACTCCTTTCTCCCTCTATTGGGAGTGTTTTTATACACTCCTATTGCTAAGACTACCGAATTAAAAACTATTACAAGTCGCCAACAGGCATTAACAGTGCAAGGAGTGGACTATCTCCACGTTTACAAATATAAACAGACATTATGGTGCTAGTGGCTTCATTCGACCAAGGTAACAATTCGACATGCTCGGTCGCCATGACGGATGATGAGTATGATTCCTCCTCCTAGGATTTGAGGTGTGTGCTTCCATCATGTTCAAATGCAGCTTTCAGCATGGGCACACACCGGCGAGGTAGTCGACATCCTTTCCTAGTCTAGTCCCATCCACCACCTCCTTCCTCACCTGGTAACACCGTTATACGTGGGCTTTGGAAGAAGTGTCGCGTTGCTTCTAGTTGAGATGAACCTGTGGGGTGGCTTGTCATTATTGTAATTCTCACCTCCAATGAGGTGAGCTCTCCTGTAGGCACTAGGGTGCAGCATATCTACACCAACCCCACCACCCTTGGAAAGTGGACTTCACAAACAGGGTTGTTAGGGATTTAAACCCCTGACGCTCCCATCCGAACGAATTTTTATACAGGGAACAATCAATAGCTGTCCCCTTTTACGGAGGCTTTGGTGGGTGTGATGGTATCAGGGGTTCCTGGAAAAATACTTACGTGGATTAAGTGTCCAGGCCTCACGTCATTGGAAACACGAGTATCATGTCTAGGCCCCGATGGATGGTGTCATCGTTGGCATGCAAATACCAAGGTGCCTAGGGAGTGTGGAACCTTCTCACAAACCATCAACACTCCCAGATGGATAAGCTTATCAAACTAGATCTTCATCATCAAACTCTATCAGGCCTTTACAGCTTCGTGGAGAAGTAGAACTCGGGTTCTGGAGATATGTTAGTTCACTCTTCTTGAACTGAAAGCAGTATTTATAAGGCTTTGAGACTGATCTTTGCAAAGGTTGGTCAACATTCTTGCACAATCTGTCATCAAGTGTTTTTGGTATCAATATGTGTGAAGGCGCGAGCAGAGTGATCTTCTACTTGATGGGGATCTAGTCACTTTGTTTCATCGATGGTGGCGCTTCACCGTCGGCTGTGGGAAAGCTTTCGTGTACGACATCTGGTGCAAATGATGTCAAAAACGGAATGGCCTCCCGCATCGTGGTGGCTTTGCCCCATGTGAGTAGAAGATTCACTGACGACTTTTCTTACTTCTGTAGGCTAGCTTACAAAAAATCCACCTATCTCCAGGGAATGTAATTTTTCCACAGGGATGGCTCCCCTTGAAGTAAACCACATGCCACACCTGTGAATTGAGGAAATTAGCACCGCTTGACAAGACTTCCACCTCAGGCATATCCCGAATGGCGTCGGAGGAATTGGCCAATTTGCAATGGGGCAGATTACATGCGTGAACTCCTCCTCCACTGTCACCTCCACACTGGATGGGAAACCTATACCTTGGGAATCTTCTCAACTATTTGATCAAAGGAATATTTTACATCCACTGTCCATGTTACATTCATCCTACCACCAATGTTTCTCCTTTGAACACCGTGGGAAGTTCTGGTTCGTGACACGTTCTTAATCGCCGATCAAGACCGACTTTTCATGCAGCCATCAATCCGAGTGGGCCCCACCATCTTTTGCAATCAGAAAATTTGATATACATCCATGCTAGTTTGCATTGAGAAATGAACTAGAGCGGTATATTTATCTCCTTCATCACGGCCGTTGATCTTCGCAAACTCTACCGCCCTTTCACGATTTGAGATTGTAGTTTTACCCGTACAAGTATGGGTCACAAAATTAATTTAAGCCGTAGATTTTCTCCAGACCTTATCTCAGCCGTCGAAAGCTTCCTATATTTAACACGTTTCGCAATCCGGGAAGGAAGTTTTGGTCATGCATGTTTTCTCATGTGAAGTGGTTTGGAGTTGTTGATCCACCTCTGATCAATTGTAGCCTTTGCTTATGACCCCTGCCCAATGCTCACATCATGCCTACTTCTTTCCTCGTTGAAGGGCGCCCCTACGAGATTCAACGGACTAGGACCCCTACCAAACCCCCATCAAGACCTTAGATCAAATGTTAAAAATGGAGTGTTAACAGAACCCTAGGAGGGCAAGTTTCTCTATGCTCATTCCTGGTTGATGTGAGGTGGGAAACACTTCAAAACATGGATCCCTAGTTTTCGATAATGGTTTATTTTATCACAACTATGATACCATGTTAGAATTTAATAACTGCATAACCGAGATCACTAAAATAAAGACAAATCACAAAAACAAAACAATGTGGAGCTTGTTTAACCACGACGATCCAAGATCATCTCCCAACCATAGGGAATTAATATCACCCCCGAGATCTCCCTTCCAACAGAAATAAATTATTCATAGATAGAAGTACCTCCAAATAGTAGTAGCCCAAATCCCAAACAAGATAAAGAGAAACCTCTCCAAAATGGAGAACCCTAGAAAAATAGTCTCCTAGATACAATAATGAACTTTTTCTCTCTCCTTGAATGAACTTTATTTAAGGATTTATGTCCTAATGAAGGAGGGAACCTTCCATTTATACATTAAGGTGCAAGGATTTTAATTTTCAATCGGGGACGAATTATCTAATTTAATAAATAAATTACATCTTATTTTATTGTTTAGTGGACCAACTTGTGAGATGATGTCTTGCACAACTACTACAACAACACAAAATATTACTTATAAAATGTCTATTCCTTCATACAAAAACATAATTTTAAGATAATTTGTTTTACATAAAACCAGAAAGATGACTCAAAATTTGAAAAGGTAAAGATTGCATATGGATCCACTTCCAACTAATAAAAAATTGGAATGCAGAACTCCATGGAATGCGCCTAGACAATATTCCAAATCAATTAGAATACCATCATCCTCATGCATATTCATGCTGAAGGAAATCTTCTATTGGATTCCACTAGGAAATAATCCATACTAATCCCTCCTCAGCTCTGTTTGTATGGATAATTTGAACAACTAATAAGAAACAAGTATCCTTTGTTGTCTTCCAATTTCATCATCACCTTATTCCTTCTTTGTTTCACAAATTATGATCCTAAACCAGTAGGACAACTTCAAAGTTCATACATTCTTTGCCATTAAGTTACCATTTTCAAAACTTAAAAATTGAAATGCACCTTCAAATTCTGCAAAAGTGTTTTTTGTTGAAAAGAAAAATGTATCAGATGTCTCCCATTGGTGTGGCTAGAAACACTTTAGCAGACTCTATGAGTCAATTATGTGATAACTCTAGAGATTTGTTTTGAAATTTCTGCATGACTCTAGGTCTTAGATTTCATTCTTCACATTACTATAGAAATTCCATCAAATACCATGCATTGTTTTGTTTATGTAACCAAAAATATATCTTGCATGCCTTCTGGAATCAATATGGACAGATTCTGGGAAATACTTTTGGTTCATTTCCAGGTGATCACACCCACAATTTAATTTCTAATAAATTTGACCAGTATTTACTATTTTCTACTAAACAATATAGAGAATATATCGGTGTACAATAAAAATAAAACCTTAACCATCTCATCAACAAACTATCTGCAATTGGCTTTCAGGTCTACAACTAGACAATCTAATCTTTACTTCAAATATTTTTTTACACAAAATTTTGCAATGTCATGCCCATCATATCTTCCTTCTCCACATTGTTTTTTAATGCCATGCTCATCATATCTTCCAAGTGTGTAATATACCAAACCCAAATTTAGAAAATTTTCCTCAGTGAATCGATTGCTATGTCAAAACTGTACCCTTGTTGCACTAGCTGCTTAAGTGTTTGGAAGGTTTTCATTATCATGCATTGAACTCTAACTATATAAATATGGCATTGTTGTAGGATTATCCACTCTAGAGATCTAGTTTTCTTTCTTATTCACTGTATAGTTGGTGTAGAATTTTTTACAAACACTTTGCAAACACTTGGTTATAACTTACTGTGAGTAATTTGAATTGTCTCTTTTTTCAAAATTTTGGAGTGTAAATTGTTGAATATAGTACTTCGTTGTTCAATACTTGTGATGATTGTTCTTATGAGGTTTAAGAGAGAGATTACATAACATGAGTGATATATATCATCCACAATATCTATATTTGAAAGAATAAAATGATACAACACTAATGTAGTGTTAAAATAGTAGTGTTGGAAGTCATTCTCTAGTGAGAGGCTAAAATTCCACCCTGAGGCTATCCAGGGAGATCAGGAGATCTAACAAATCATGTGAGTCAATGCAACAGTCAAGGTGAAGGATACAAGCTTTATGATCTTGGAAAAAATCAATATGAACGAGCTGCTAGTATGTTTGGTGAGAAAATATGCAAAATCCAAGGCAAAACTTGTGATCTCTTTGAGCAACAGTTAAGGAAAAACCTAGCAAGATTCAAGATGAAGGCAGAAATCCTATGAGATAGAGGTGGTATGTGTGATAGCCTCCACATCTTGTTGTGATGTGGTCACCTAGGACTTGGCGCCTCCTATCTCGACTTACTCCAACAAATGAACAAGTTGATTAGCTAGATGATAACATGGGAAATACCTTGTTGTTGTTAACTTGAACATGAACATATAATAATGATCACATGGGAAATAAATTCTCCCATATACACGTGATTTCTCTCGATGAAGGAATTCATGTGGGTTCCTCTGAAATTCATTCAAACGAGGGTCGTGAAGGGACATGAGACATGATAGGAGCCTTTCATTTGTACTTAAGAGTACCATACTCATTCCACATTATACTTTATTGGCTCATCCCCTGAAATTTGAGGCTAGATTGGACTGGACCCTCCTGTGATGAACATGAGTCCTATATTTCTTATTATCCCCAACAAATATATCAAGGCACCAACTACCTATGATTGAAAACATGAAATCCATTTGATGAAGGAGGTAGGATTATTAATCAAAATTTCATTGTGCGTTAGCATGGTGCCTTTATTAGAAAATATATCAACTTCCTTGTTGTTCTAACGCTTGACATGGAAGAATTGAACCTATGAGATATCATGAATATAATCCAACATTGTCTTTTGAACTCTCCTGGCCTCTTTTTCTTTTCTAGAATGAATGTTTTTCATTCTCTGAATGGATATCAAAGAGTCTCCAAAAACTTGAAAGGTTCCAAAGTTTAACTTTGTCATTGTCTTTATTCATTGCATTAATGCTACCTGTTCTTCTTGAATATTCCTCCTCTTTCCCATGCCCCAAGCAAATGATTATATATTTCTTCCTCTAGGATCAAACATGACCCATCCTGTTATCACCCAATAATTTTCCTATGCTTATGGTAGGAGAATCACTGGGGTAACCATATCAAACCAATGTTTAGACTGTATTCTAGCTTATACATTTAGAGATGGCTCTCTCCTTGTCACTAGAACATTCACATACGTCACATATAGCTTTAAGCAAGCATTCAGAAGGCTATATTTCAGAGGAGAACAAGTTGTTTGGGTTTTAAAGAGTGTAAGACAATCAAACAAACAACACCATTGGGTAATGGAGTCAAAGCCTAAAACATTCAAGGGCTTACAACTTAATGAGCGGTGATTTTCCCTTTGTAATCTGAGACAAAGTGGGTGTTATAGTCATCCAAATATCTTCAAGTGATGGTTGGGGAAAAGGAGAAGAATCCCAGTGAAGCAAGAGGCACCTATCTATGGATTAATCTCTTGAAAACACCTTTAGTAGAAGAAACCATAAGGATAATGACAAAAATGGAGCATCTAACGAAGGACAAATTCCACAACAATCATTATAAACACATTACGAATGTCATTTTTGATGAAAGGAGCGCTTAATAAAATGAATTACTCACATACAACTAGAAATCATTAGAATAAACTTACACATATGAAAATGAGGCAAACATGAAACATAAACTGAACATGAACACCTTAATGAATCTCTGAGAAACTCATGGAATACTTTGCATTAATAATTCCAAGAAAGTTGCAGAGCTATAAAACCAAGCACATAGGATTCGAAATATGAATGTAGAACCCTTTATTCCTCTATTGAGGTTACATTTATAGTCTCATGGGCTCCTGATACCAACCTCAAAATAGAGCCAAATTCTATTACAACATGGGAATCAAACCCGTACACACAAAATTCTAACAAATTACGATCTGGAAAATTCACCATGATCACAAACAAACCATGAAATCATGCTGGAATGTATGTGGTGGATCAATTTGGGAAAATTTGACACCTTGGACTCAATCCTGCTTGATTAAAATGAATTTTCAGAGGATATTCGAGCTGTTAGAATAATCAACCTATAGTTACCTACCTTAGACATTAATTAATCCATTTTTTTCTTATTTTCCTAGTTTCCTATATTCCACTCTATGCAAGTTGTCTTCCACATGCCATAGAAGTCAAACTTTCTAAAACTGAGTCATGGAGCGCTTGGGAAACCTCCTGGAAACCATATTTATCATGTCTTCTTTATTCCAGATCCTCCAAAGTGCATATCTACGTTTTCTGCTAAGTTGCTTGTTTTATTGAGAAATAAGGCAAAAGGGAAAGTAAGAATAAGTGTAGTTGACTTGTTTTTTCCCTCACCATCCTCCATAATTTTCTCCTAATAAAAGAATGTATTAGTTGTCTTTCCATCCCTTATTAGCTTGCCTACTTGAATTTTCCAATTCGTGAGCCTCTAAGTGGATTTGGAAACTGCTTTATGCACCTATGGGGGATTTGACTAGATTTAGTAAGCCTACTTTTTGACTATTTCGAATGGAATCCTTATGCATTCAAATATCTCATGTAATTATATATTACATCATCCTATGACTTCATAAGGTTGGATATTGTACACTTATTCAATACAAATTAGTATTATGCTCCAATTTCAGTCTCCTTTGTTTGTAATTTTGCATGTTTGATTAGAAATTTTGTGAGTGCAATTGTTCTATCACTTGGGTTCAATTTCCACATGGTATCAAAGCCTTTGCATATCAATTTCTCTCCTTCCATATTGCTATTGCAGGTTCGACATCTTGGCTGGGAGCATATTCTGTTGACTGAAGGGCACAATTTCTGAGCTATGGATCAATCTCAGAAGATCATCTTGACTCCACTTAATTTCTTTGAATGGAAATAAGAGATGGAGATACTGTTGAGAGATAAAGGTATATATAGGGTGACTATGGCAACTGAGTTAGAGCCCAATGCAACAACAGAGAAAATTAAATGGCTCAACAGGAGGGATGAGGCCTATGGTCTCTTGTGTCTGAGCATTTCAAGATACCTCCTCTTCCATGTTGATGGATTGACATCACCTAATGAAGTGTGGGATAATCTTGTAGATATTTTTGGTAAGATAGATGAGATGAGAGGACATCAAATCAAGAATGAATTGATCTCTTTGAGTCCCAACAGCTTCGAATCCATGCAACTTTACTTTTCCAAGTTTAAAGCCCTTGTTTTGCAGCTAAAACAGTGTGGAATTGAAAATAAGGAAGAGAAACTAGTTTTGTCCATACTCTCGAAGCTTGGCCCTAAATATTTAGTGTTTGTTTCGACCTTCCATGCCACAAAGTTGACAGCTCGATCCTGGAAGATGCCTATGCTTGCAAAGTTCATGGAATCCCTCACACAAGAACAAGATAAATTGGTGATGATGGGCACCATCAAACCTTCCAAATACCAAGCTTTGGTTGCTAGAGATTCGAGAGTGGATTCAAAAGGAAAGAATAAATACAAGAATCCACCTGAGCAAAAGAGAGACAAGAACAAGTCTCAAGAGGAGCCCCAAGGCTCCAAGAAGAACTTCCAGAAGAAGAAGAACAAAGGAGAAATGAGAAAGTGCGCATATTGCAGTAAGGAATATCATCCTGAGAGCTCCTATATGAAGAAGCAAATTGACATGTTGACCCAAATCCAGGAGAAGAATAACATCTCCCTTCCTGATTTCTCAAAGAAGAGGGAAGGAGGATCAAATTCAGAGGACAGAGAGAGAGTACATGCTTTGGTTGCTGGCACATCAAGCTCACCTAGCTTCATCATAGACTCTGGAGCTTCAAGGCATATGGTTTCGACCAAGGAGGCATTCTCCTCTGTTGAAATTTCAAAAGGTCCACCAATAGTGTTGGGAGATGACTCTCTCACTGATAGTTTGGGGAAATGAAGGATTGATCTTGACCATGGTAAGTTCAATAATGTGTTGTATGTTCCAGGTCTCGCCTCTAACCTCTTGTCAGTGTACCAGATGAATCACACAAGGTCTCCAAAGAAGGTAATCTTCTCCCATGATGATGTTGAGATCACAGAGATCTCGAATGGTAAAGTAATTGCAAAAGGTGTTGTAGATCACACTTTGAAGGTATACATGTTTTCACATTTTCTACCCTACTCAAGCCCCTCTACTCTTCTAATTCATGCTAATGAGGAAAGCAAGCTTTGGCATGAAATTTGGCCATATTAACTATAAGTATATTTCTGATATGAGTGAAAAATATATGGTCATAGGGTTACCAAATATTAAGTTTTCCAAGGGAGTCTGTCAAGGTTGTATCCTAGTAAAATACCCAGAGCACAAATTTGAGAGAGCTAGTCATGAGAGAACCTTTGCACCTCTTGAGTTGATCCACAGTGATGTTTCTGGTCCATTTCCTCATATGTCCATGAGTCAAGACAAATATGCATTGACCTTCATAGATGAATTTTCCAGGTATTGTTGGGTTTACTTCCTAAAGCACAAGTCTAAAGTTTTTAACCTCTTCAAAGTCGTTAAGGCCTTGTTTGAAAACCAGTATGGGAGGAGACTCAAGATCCTCATATCTGAAAATGGTGGTGAGTATGTCAAGTCTGAGTTCATTCAATATTGTAAAGATGCAGGTATTTAGATGCAACATTCAATCCCTTACACACCATAGCAAAATGGTGTTGCTGAGAGAAGGAACATATCACTGAAGGAGATGGCAAACTGTATGATGGAGGCTAAGACTTTGCCACCAAAGTTTTGGGCCGAGGCTATAAATTGTGCATCCTATATGCAGAATAGGGTGCCTCATAAATATCTTGATGGTATGACTCCTTTCGAAACTTGGAGTGGGCACAAGCCAGATGTGACCCATTTCAGGATTTTTGGCTCAAAGGCTTGGGCTAGAATTCCAACTGAAAAGAGAAAGGATTTACAGCCCCAAAGCCAAGAGTGCCTATTTGTTGGGTATTCTGAATATTCAAAAGGGTACAAGCTGATAAACTTGAGCACAAACAAATCCTTCATTGGAAGGAGTGTTCAGTTCCAAGAAGAGCCTTTAGCAGCAGTTGAAGTTGGAGAGTCTTCTTCACCACCAGAACCATTGAATGTAAGTGGAGAGACAAATGAGTTTGCTGATTCTGATATGTATGATAATGATGATTTAATTGCAGATCCTAACATTCCTACAAGACCAAAATGGGAATCAAAGACCATTCATCCAGCTGGGGAACTAGCTGGAAATCCTAGTGACCCTAGGAGGACTAGATCTCAGTTTGAGAGTGCCCTATGTATGAAAGACCCTTTGTTTGCAGAGAAGTGATATCTTATGGTTGAATAAGAACCATATAAATATGAATATGCAGCACATGATCCAATATGGAAAACATCCATGAAAGAAGAATTCAGCTCGCTCCAGAAGAACAACACTTGGGAACTGGTTGATCTTCCCCCAGGGAGGAAGCTAGTTCAATGTAAGTGGGTTTTCAATACTAAGTTTGCTGCTGATGGTTCACCTTTGAAATATAAGGAAATATTTTTAGCCAAGGGCTACTCGCAGGTACATGGTATTGACTACAATGAAACCTTTGCACCAGTGGCAAAGATGGACTCCATAAGGCTAGCCTTAGCCATTGTAGCTTCGAAGCAATGGGAGGTACATCACATGGATGTGAAGTGTGCTTTCCTAAATGGAGATCTTACTGAAGATATTTACATGCATCAACCTCAAGGGTTTTTTTCTAATCCATATTTTGTGTGCAGGATAAAGAAATCATTGTATGGGCTCAAGCAAGCCCCCAGGGCTTGGTATGCCAAGATTGATGGCTTTCTGCTGTCATTGAGTTTTGTTCGATGCAATTCTGATCCTAATGTTTATTTGAATATGATTCATGGTTCTTTGATGATTATTATCTTGTATGTGTATGACCTTTTGATTACAGGAATTTCAAAGAAAGAGATTGCCTCCTTGAAGGATGCAATGAACCATGCATTTTCTATGACTAATTTGGGGTTGTTGAGCCAATTCTTGGGTCTCGAAATTGCTCAATCCCAACATGGAATCAAAGTACATAAGTCCAATTATGCCTTACATTTTCTGAACAAATTCAAAATGAAATCTTGCAAGCCAAGAAAGACTCCCTTCCTTTCAGGAGTTAAGCTTGTAGAAGCAGGTTCTTCTCCTATGGTAAATAATACACTGTATAGGTAGTTGATTGGGTGTTTGCTTTACCTTACACACACTCAACCTGATATTTATTATGCAGTAAGTGTGGCTTCAATATACATGGATCAGCCTCATGAGATCCATTGGAGAGTAGCCAAAAGGATCCTTAACTTTGTTCAAGGAACAAGAACTCATGGGATCTTCTACAAAGCTAAATCTGATCTTGATTTGATTGGGTTTACTGACAGTGATTGGGCAGGTGACAACACAGATCGAAATTCAACATCAGGATATGTTTTCATGCTTGCTGAAGGACAAATTAGCTGGTCAAGTAAGAAACAGAGTGCCATAGCACTCTCATCTACAGAACCAGAGTACAGAGGTGTTGTAAATGCAGCAACTCAATGTTTATGGTTGAAGGGAATACTTGGTGATTGTGGCTTCGAATCAGAGTTTTCAACTATTATGTATTGTGATAATCAAAGCACCATTCTAATCTGCAATGATCCAGCTCAGAGACAGAGAACCAACCACATTGAGATCCATATGCACTACATCAGATAGCTTGTGCATGATGGCACCATTCACCTACTCTTCTGTGCATTTTCAAAACAAGTAGCAGACATCTTCACCAAAGTTTTTTGTGAGAATACATTCAGCAATATCAAATCACTGCTAGGGATTTTTTATCATGTTGTGAAGCATGATTGATGACAATATTTTCAGATTTTGTTTTACTGTCCATGTTTAAGGGATGATTTTACCATTGGGTTTTTTCCTCTTTCCTTGGTTAAATGGACATGCAGTATGTAAAGGGTGACTAAGCCTTGTTGCTAGGCCTTATAGTTTTCTGATATTTACTCATATAGTCAGGCTTAAGGGGGGTGTTATAATAATCAACCCATAGTTACCTACCTTATACATTAATTAATCCATTTTTGTCTTATTTGCCTAGTTTCCTATATTCCACTCTATGCAAGTTGTCTTCCGCATGCCATAGAAGTCAAACTTGCTAAAACTGAGTCATGGAGCACTTGGGAAACCTCCTAGAAACCATATTTAGCATGTCTACTTTATTCCAGATCCTCCAAAGCACATATCTGCTTTTTTCTGCTAAGTTGCCTATTTTATTGAGAAATAAGACAAAAGGGAAAGTAAGACTAGGTCTAGTTGACCCTTTTTTTCCCTCATCATCCTCCATGATTTTCTCCTAGTAAAAGCATGTATGAGTTTTCTTTCCATCCCTTATTATCTTGCCTACTTGACTTTTCCAATTCATAAGCCTCTAAGTGGATTTGGAAACTGCTTTATGCACCTATGGGGGATTTGACTAGATTCAGTAAGCCTACTTTTTTACTATTTCGAATGGAATCCTTATGCATTCAAATCTCTCATGTAATTATATATTTCAGCATCCTATGACTTCATAAGTTGGCTATTGTACACTTATTCAATACAGATTAGTGTTATGCTCCAATTTCAGTCTCCTTTGTTTGTAATTTTACATGTTTGATTAGCAATTTTGTGAGTGCAATTGTTCTATCACTTGGGTTAAATTTCCACATGAGCAACTTGCAACATTTTCATTCATCCCTGCATCTTCAACCAACAATTTTTTTTTGAACCGTTGATTTATCCTGATGCCATCCTTGACCGTCGGATCTCGGACTGCGAAAAGCGGAAAGCAGAAAGTAGGCTTCCAAGTTGTCATAACCAAATTATTATATTATTGCTTTCCACCTTTGCACTCCCTTCCCAACCATTGATCTAAGATAAAAGGTGCAGAATCTTTCTATACCATCGATATTACGGGCTGGTGGCAAGTGGGAAGCGGGATCCTTACTTTTCATAACCAAATTTATGTATTTCTGCTTTCTGCCTTTCTGCTCCCTTCCGGGCCGTTGATCTAAGATCAAAGGTGCAGAATCTTTCTGGACCGTCTATCTACACTTTCCACATTATCACTAGTTATTTCCCTCCTCGCACCTTGGATTAGCGGAATCATTATCAGCCACTGATCTAAATTGTATCTTCATCTGGACCGTTGAAAAGTGCTATCTCTACTACATTCTGTTGAATCTAGGAATCCATTCCTCCTTGAATTTCAATATGTGGAATCAACCTCAGTCATTGATCTATATCAAGTTTTAATATGAGCCATTGGAACATACGACCCCTACCTAATTCTGTAAATCTTCGAAGTTATTTGTTTCATGCAAGTTGAATCACCAAATTTTTTTTCTACCGTAGATCTAATTCTACCTGTTCATTTGATGGTTGATCCTGCATGACCTTTAACCTTCTTCTACCAACATTAAATTTATTTTAAAAATGTGCATCTTCCCCTGGAAAAATCTCCTACAACCTTTGATTTCCTTTGTTGTGTATCTAAGTCGTTCATTCCTGTCACCATTTATCCTTACTCATCACTTTCATTGGCTTATCCTTTTGCAGGGGAATTAGCGTGGATGCATCTGTAAAAATCCTTAAATTTTAGCATAGGTGCTAAAAATAGCTCCAAGTCGGGGATGATATCCTCCCTTGACGTATCAAAGAACCCAGTAGACCAATTTCCTAATCCATTGGGCCCTCTGTACCTGCAAAAACCCTAGCTAACTGCACCACTTTGTGCTATACCGAAGGCCCATCACCTCAAAATTTGTTCTAGTGCATGTAACTTCAAATTTGCATAAAAAAGAATACCAAATGATGGCTCCTCTTTGGGAGCTTATTGCCTTCACCTCATGCTTTAAATATATCAGAGATATATCCACACATGCAATGTTAAAAATAAATGGTATATACAATGACATGGGAACTAAACTTACTTTACAGAAAGTAGTGCTTGAGGAGCCTCCCATTTACAGGAGCTCTAGATACCAGACCACCCTCCATCTCCTCTACTATCTAGGTATTCTTTCCTCTAAAAGATGAAATCTTGTAAGGGCCCTTCGACAGGTGATCAAATTTACCATGCTTCCCTTTCTCTTCATGTGGTGCATCCCATAGCAAAACTACATCCCCCATCTAGAAATAATTAGGATTTGTCCTCCTGTCAAAGATCTCTTTCATTTTCTCCTAAAATTTTTGAGTTCTATCAAATAGTTTATCCCTTTGTTGCTCCATTTCAATGAATTGATACATCCTCCTATGAGTTGGATGGGTTTCAGTTTATTCTTCCTGCAGCAGTCTCATTACTAGAAAACTCATGGAACTAGGAAAAATTACCTCATATCCATAAACCAACTGGAATGGTGAAGTTCCAATGGATTTATTTTCACTGATTCTATTAGCCCACAAAGCATGAGGCAATTTTGTGTGTCGAGACTTCTTTTTTTCCTCAAGTATCTTTTTGATGATCCTCATCATGATCTTATTTGAATATGATACCAACCCATTTCCCTATGGATATTATACTATGGAATGCCCCAGCTGTATGTGATACATGAAGCAAAATTCCACCATATTCTTTGACTTGAATGCAATAGTTATATTTTCAGTGATCAGCTTTCTAGGAACCCCAAACCTTGACAAAATGTACTCTTTTAGAAACTGCATAATCACTGTCTCAATGGTCTGTCTAGTTGGGATGGCTTCAATCCATTTTGTGAAATAATAAGTGGTAGTGAGGATCTACTTATGTTGTCCTCAGGAAGATGGGCTTATCTCTCTAATAGAATATAACCCCCATTGCTGGAAAGGGGCCTCAACATGTATGGGCTTCAAAGGAAATGGTAGAAGCTTCCTCCTCCCTTCAAATATCTCACACTTATTGTAGGAAGAAACCTCTTTGTGGGTATCATAAAAGGTAGTGGGCCAATAAAATACTACCCATATGATCTTTTTCATAGTGGCCTTCCAATATTGATGACCTCCACATTATCCTGCATTCTTTGCCTCCTACTCATTTACACAGTTCAGTAGAACCCATCCTAGTTTTTTCCAATACAATTCTCCATTTAAGATGCAAAACCTTGATGCTTTTTGCTTGAGAAATCTGGCCCTTGTTCTTTCCACACCCTGTGGGCCTTGCATATGTTGTAACACAAAGATGATGTTGGTCTACCATGGAGATGACATGAAATGCTCAGCTACTTCTGGATCTAGTTGTTCCTTAGGATTTTGCTCCTCTCCTTGCAATCCAACAATCATGTGTAGGCTAAGAGTGTCAAAGTTAGATTATGCCATGACTTTGTCTAGTCGCTGGCCTTTAATCATCTTTATGGTCTTGATATCCAAATCACATTCAAGTAGTACTACTATCCACTTTCCCCTTCGTCCCTCAGGATCTCGTTGAGTCAAAATATCCTTTAGTGCATTGGTGGGGCCATGAGCAATAATGTGAGAATGCAGGATGTACACTCTAAATTCCTTTAAGGTATGCACTAGGGCATAATCCTTCTTATCTAGGATGTTGTATTTTAGTGGAGCATCTCTCAATGGATTTCTATAGAAATCAATGGGCTGCTCATTTCCTTCATGATTATTCTATAGAAATACCCCTGCCATTGTGTGCACTGAAGCAAATGAGAATATGAGGAAATATTTAGAGAAATCAGGGCTTTCTAGTGCAGGTGCTTCTGAGATAGCCTTCTTGATATCTTTAAAGGACTATTTTTCTTCAGGTGTCCACTTTATCTCTTTGCCCTTTCCCAGCATGTTAGTTATACACCTTAAGGCTCACTATCTCAGCAAAGGCAATAATAAACCTCCTTAGAAAATTCATCTTTCCCAGAAAGGACTGAACCTCCACCTTATTATGAGGGAATTCAATTTTATGTATCGCCTCAACTCTCTTTGGGTCTATTCTGATGCCTTCCGAAGAAATTATGTGTCCAAGCAGTGCCCCCTCCTTCATAGAAAAGAATGACTTATTTGGATTCAAGGAGATGCCACACTTTCTACATTTCCTGAACATTCTCAACAGGTGTACAATGTGTTCCTCATAATATTGTGGAAAGATGGTGATGCCATCCAAATAGATGGTCAAAATTTTGTCCTTTTTGTCAGCAAAAGCTATTTCAATGGAATGGTGGAAGGTTGCCCTTGCATTCATGAGTCTAAATGGCATTTTTGCATACATAAAAGTGACCCATGGTGTGGTGAAATCTATCTTTTCTTGGTCCTCTGGGTGCACCATGATATGATTGTATCCCGAGGAACCATCCAAGGTGGAGATCCTTTGGTAGCCCACTACCTTCTATAAAATGTGGTCCATATTAGGAAGAGGATAATGATCATTTAAAGAGACTCTATTCATATTTCTAGAGTCAATGCATATCCTTATCTCTCCAGTATTCTTCCTCACTGGAACCAAATTGGCCACCCATCTTGAGAATCTGAGGGCCACAATGATTTTTTCCTCGAACAGTTTCTTTATTTCCTTTTCCAACAGGGGTAGCAGTTTGGGGTTCATTCTTCTCAACTTTTTCTTGAAAGGCATCTCATCCTTTTTTATTGGTATAGTGTGTTGAATTATACTCGTATCACAAGCCTTAAGGTCACTATAGCTCTAACCAAAGACATCTGAGTATTCCTTCATCAATGAAATGTACTTATGTTTGGCCTCAGGTGAGAGAGTCCTTGATATTTTGATGACCTTTGGATGATATTTTGTCCCAATGTTGACATCTTCCACATCCTCACAACTTGGGACCAGCTGAGGCTCCTTAGCAACATCATTTGGATTAAAGAGCTTTTCTAAAGGAACTAAACCTCTAGGGATAGAGTTACCTTTGAGTTGGAGGATTTATTTGCCACATAGGTTGTTTAGATACATTTTTTGTCCCTTAGCATTATGCAGCTTTGGCCCACAAGCTTCCTTAGTTTCACTGCCATCAACACATTTAACAGGAATAACATCCTCATCTTGTGGAATTTATTTGGGAGAAACGATTTGGGTTGTCAAGGGTTCCTGAGTGGCAGAAGCCTCCTTTAGAAACCCATTATCTTCATCAATAGTCAATCCATCGAACTCCCCAGTGAGAGTAAGGAACTTATGGATTTGTTTGTCATATTCAAAGACCTTCCAACTTTTTACATTATCAGGGAATAGGTCCTGTGCCTAACCTTAATCTCATATTTTCCATTGGGATGTAAGGGGGTCTTGAAAATAGTAGCAGAGGTGGCCAATTAATCAACTAGGAAATTTTGTAATCTGGGTATAATATTAAACTTTCATTCTTCAAAACACTCTATCAGGTATTGGGCAACATTTATGTAACTTCTCATTTGGGGATCTCTGGCCTGATACTCACCTTGCATTTGTTTAATCACTAGCTCAGAGTCCCCATGTATAACCTCCATCCTAATTTGGAAATACTTAAGGACCTGAATGTCTAACATCATAGCCTCATACACTACCTTATTTTTTGTGCAATCAAAGGAAATTTTGTAGGAATAATTTAAAGCTCTCCCTCTTGAGGGTCTCACCGAAACTCCAGCTCCTACCCCTTCTCTACATGCTACCCCATCAAAAATAAAATTCCACGCTCCCTCTAGCTCTTCCTGAGTAGGAATAAAGGCAGCATTCTTTGATCTGAAATTGTCTTTTCCTCCTTCTGTGAAGAAAATAATAGATCCCACCTCAGTGTCCAGTGAATATATGGGGTGGTTGTGTGGCCTCTCAGTGCTGGTCACCATGTATGTCAAATTTTTCTCCTAAAATATCCTTCTATGCACCCCAAAGACATGTATGGTGGCATAGTACATGTCCATTTGGAGTATGCCTTGAGTTTGGCCACCCAAGATTGTTATTAACCCAAATGGCACTTCTCCGTCCGAGTGCCGACATTCCATATGTTGGTACACAAAAGGACATTTTAGGTTTGAAGATTTCCAAAACACTATAGATGGGCATGACATGAGATGCATTTACCTTTCAACCAGCCTACCATATTATTTTTCTAATTGTTGATTGGCGTACATGACTATCTTCATTGAAACTCACGTACATATGCAACTATTCCCATTGACAACTCGCGTACTGTACGCGGCTATCTCCATTGCAACCCGTGTACATGATCATACGCGGGTTTCCTTTAAGCAACTCGTGTGTCATACATGGGTTGCCTATATTAATAGTCATGTACATCTCCATTCGACATTAAAAAATATAAATCATGATTAATGGAGATTAGTTGGGCCCTAATCATTAACTACCCCAACCATCTCAACCTCCTCAACCTTCGAAACCACTCTATTTCCCAAAGTATAAATAGAGGCCTTGGGGAGGGAATTAATCAATTAAGTTTGGAGATCAAAGTTATGCTGGTGGTATATCTTCAGAATTCTTGGAGCAGGAGAACTCAGAGTCCTTTGGTTGCAGAGGAGTCCTTGTCTCAGACGTTGGGTTGTACACTTATCTCATTCACTGATTGTTAATAAAGAGAATTCGTCTTCCAATATTGTGTTGAGTCTCTTTCATGTATTATGGTTGATGAATATATTTTATTAAGAAATATATATATTGTTTATCTAACCTGTCATATATACATGTATAATATTGTACTTGGAGAATTTTCTCTTTGCAGGTGAAGGAGGTGCATCCCTGAAAGCTTTGGATAGGATCAGAGCAGAAGAAGATCAAGTTTGGATCAATCGTCAGTAATCAGGTGAGTCCAATATTTCTTCCTATTTCCTTTTTGTACTTTACTAAAGGTAATTGCCTGCAAGTTTAGAAGTAATTTGGTAACCCTAGACCCTAGGTTACAAGGGTGTTTAATCCTGAACAACAAATATCTTGACAGTAACATCCCAAAATTTGGAGGGATGTCAGCCACAACCACATCCATGACAAGGGTTTTGGCAGGGATTTGGGCCAAAGAGATGACTAGATCTTTGATCAGTCCCAGACACTTGATTTTGCTGGAATCAAAGGAAAAAAGGTATTTGTATGGTCTGGTCACTTCCAATCCTAGCTTATCCATGATTGGCATGGGCATGAGATTGTGTGAAGCTCCAGAATCAAGCATGGCATTGTGTAGAATGACATTGTGAATGTTCAGAATGACATAGAAGGGGGGAACATATTCATCAATAGATTCATCCACATGGGGTCCAAATAGGATGGCGAGACTATCATATTGAATATTTGGGAATCTGATATTGCAGATACTTCTCCCGTAGGATTCAACACTGTGGCAATTTTGGAATGATATTCAGAATTTTTTAACAATTCAGTGAGAGGGACAAAGATTTTGATCTTTGCAATTTCAGCCTCCAGAATGAAAGAGTTTTGTCCCTAATTTGAGCTTCTTGGATTATCTTCTTTTTTCTCTTTCCCTTTGGGATCTGTTACATTCTTGGAGGTGTCCTTAGGGGGTGGATTGCTCTTTGTTTTTCTTGTAGAGGATTTGTTTCCTGCTGCTTTATTTTTTAACACAGGAACGTCTTTGTTCCTTAGACCAATCTGTCTCTGTAGGTCCATGATCGCAAGTTGATACCTCCTCAAAAAATCCTCTGTTTTCCCAGTAGGAAACCCCTCTACTTCGTGCAAGGAATGATCATGTTATTCTTTGGTTAAAAAAACAGAGGATGAGTCAGTGTCCAATTGGTGGATGTCACCTTCAGCTTGATTTACATATTCTTGTTCCACATAGTTCTCCTGAAATGGGGGTCTGATAGCTTGATCATGATGTTTTCTCTGATCTCTCTACCTATTTTGGAGGACCAGGGGACTTATTACATTCTAGTTTCTATTTTTCTACTATTGAATTTCCCTAGGAAGTGGTTTGTTGTCCATAGTGATCCTTTCCATCAACTTCTCCATAGTTTTCATCATCATGTCCATTATGGCCTCTTGTGGATTAGAGGAAGAAGGTTGTTCTGGCTCTTTATCCTTTCTTCTTTCTCCTTCCTCTCTTCTCCGTTCTCCCTCATCCCTCTTCTTTCTTTTGGAAGCAGTCAAATTTACCTCTACCTCTATGGAATCATTCATCATATCAGTCAGGGAGGCTATATTTCTTTTACTCAGCCACAAGGTAAACTCACTATCAAAGGCTTCGACATATTAGAGTTGGACATAATTAGGGGGGGGTTTAAACTAAGCAGGAATGAAAGTTTATACCTTCATAAACCTGTCAGAAAAATCTTGGTCACATTCACTCTCCTTCCTCCTCATGGAATGATATTGGGACAAATATAGCTTGGGATTTTTCTTGTCTACCCATTTGTTCTTGAAGGCATCTTCAAAGGCTTGATAGTTCAGAAGGGAGTGGTTTGGAAGGTTTGTGAACCATTTTCTTGCCTCTCAAGCAAGACATTGGGAAAATAGTCTGACTTTCACATCATCATGGTCTACCTCCTCCAAGCTTGTCCAGTCTGAAAACCACTCCAAGTGTTCCTTAGCTGAATATCCCCTCTCCACATTAAATTGTTTGATTCTTTGGCCATATCCCTGGGGAAGGTCATGGAGAGCAGCAGGGAGGAGTAAAGGGGAAAACCTAGCCATTCCTAGGGTTACAATGGGGTTTCCAAAAGGGGTTGCAGTAGGTGTGATAGCCAAAATAAATTTGTTGTAAGGAACTACAGAGCTATGAGGGGTTGTGAAATTGGATGATGTAGATTGTTTGAGCTTGGAATTATAACTTAATGTGGTCATTTCGGTGGAAAATAGGGGACAATGTGGGACAGGAAAGTGTTGGAGATCGCTGCCTAGAGGCTCTGAGGTCTGGGGTGACCAGGAAATGCTGGAGAATTCAAATGCAGAGGTGTCAAAAACCACTTCATAGAGGCTAGACTTTGATTTAGTCCTAGGGAAAGATAGCCCAAACTCTTCATCACAATGCTTAGATATATCATTAATAGAAACAACAACTTTAGTAGGTAAGGAAAGAGTTGTGACTAATCTTTTCAGCTTATTGGCCCTTCAAATCAGACTCTCTGGGTCAAAAATCTCTTGGATAGATTCATCATCAGTATTTCTCCTTGTGTTGGTTCTTTTGGCTGCAATTATTTCATAGAGGAGTCACCTTCCAAACATTGTGAGTGGAGTCACCAGAGCATGCACAGCCGGCATGTGTCTATGACCGGATTCTCAACTAGGTCGTAGAACTAGAACACTGTTGTTTCCCTGAGGAGATAATAGCAATTAGTTCCTTGACAACAATGTCAAGATGTTATCACCCAATAATTTTCCTATGGTTGTGGTAGGAGAATCACTGGGGTAACTATTTCAAACCAATATTTAGACTGTATTCAAGCTTATACAATCAGAGAGGGCTCTCTCTTTGTCACTGGAACATTCACATACACATATAGCTTTAAGCAAGCATTTAGAAGGATAGATTTATGAGGAGAACGAGTTGTTTGGGTTTTAAAGAGTGTAAGACAATCAAACAGACATCACCATTGGGAAATGGAGTCAAATCTTGAAACATTCAAGGGATTACAATATAATGAGCAGTGATTTTCCCTTTGTAATCTGAGGCAAAGTGGGTGTTATATTCAACCAAATATCTTCAAGTGATGGTAGGCAAAAAGGAGAAGAATCCCAATGAAGAAAGAGGCACCTATATGGATGAATCTCTTGAAAACACCTTTAGCATAAGAAACAATGAGGATAATGATAGAAATGGAGCATCGAACAAAGGATTAATTCCACAACAATTATTATAAACACATTACGAATGCCATTTATGATGAAATGAGTGCTTAATAAAACAAATTCCTCACGTACAACTAGAAATCGTTAGAATAAACTTACACATATGAAAATCAGGAAAACAGGAAACACAAACTGAACATGAACACCTTAATGAATCTCAAAAACTCATGGAATACTTTGCATTAATACTTCCAAGAAAGTTGCAGAGCTACAAAAATAAGCACAGAGGATTCAAAACATGAATGTAGAACCCTTTCTTTCTCTATTGAGGTTACATTTATAGTGTCATGGGCTCCCAAGACCAACCTAGAAACGTATCCAAATTTAGTTACAACATGGGAATCAAACCCGCACACACAAAATCCTAACAAATTCCGATCTAAAAGATTCTCCATGATCACAAACAAATCAGGAAAGCATGCTGGAATGCACATGGTGGATCAATTTGGAAAACTTTGACACCTCGGACTCAAGCCTGCTTAATGAAAATGACTGTTTCGAGGATATTCAAGCGGTCTGCAACAATTTCATTCATCCCTACATCTTCAACCAATGAAATTGTTTTAGACCATTGATTTATCCTGACACCATCCTTGAGCGTCGGATCTCGGACTGCAGAAAGCGGAAAGTGGGCTTCCGAATTTTCATAACTAAATTCTTATATTTATGCTTTCTGCCTTTCTGCTCCCTTCCGGTTTGTTGATATAAGATCAAAGGTGTGAAATATTTCTAGACTGTCCATCTTACGGGCTGGCGGGAAGCGGGATCCCAACTTTTCATAACCAAATTTCTTATTTCTGCTTTCTGCCTTTTTGGTCCCTTCTGGGCCTTTGATCTAAGATCAAAGGTGCAAAATATTTATGGACCGTGGATCTGCACTTTCCACATTATCACCAACATTTTCTCTCCTCGCACCTTGGATTAGCATAATCATTATCATCCACTGATCTAAATTGTATCTTCATTTGGACCGTTGAAAAGTGTTATCTCTACTACATTCCACTGAATCTAGGAACTCATTCCTCATTGCACTTTCAATTCGTGGAATCAACCTCAGTCGTTGATCTAGATCAAGTTTTAATATGAGCCATTGGAACATGAAACCCCTACCTAATTCCACAAATCCTCAAAGGTATTTGGTCCATGCAAGTTGAATCAACAAAATTATTTTCCACCATAGATCTTATTCTACATGTTCATTTGATGGTTGATCCTGCCTGACCTTTAACCTTCTTCCACCAACATCATTTTTTTTAAAACGTGTATCTTCCCCTAGCGAAATCTCCTGCAACCTTTGATTTCCTCTACTATGTATCTAAGCCATTCATTCCTGTCACCATTTATCCTTACTCATCACTTTCACTAGCTTATCCTTTTGCAATGGAATTAGCATGGATGCATCTGTAAAAATCCTTAAATTTTAGCACAGGTGCTAACACCTCCCACACCTTCCTCCCATGTACTATTACTTCTTATATGATGATGAATTCATCGTTAGTTTGTACTTATATTCATACTATTTCTTTAATTTCATTAAACTATTTTAAATAAATTAATTAATTTTGTTGAATTAAACATTTTATAAATGAAACAACAATCAACAATAACATGAAAATATATAAATATGTACATGAATGCCATCAACCTGATATACATCAACATAAACATGATATAAAATATGTTTTATAAATTAACCATGACACACAATGCATTTTATAAATGAAACAAATTTAACATAACATGAAAATACATAAATATACATGAACAACATCAACATGATATACATTACCATCAACATTAATGGCATGAAACACGCATAATATATATGAACAATAATATCAAAACCATAATACATTTAAAGAATATTTGGTGAACCTGTGTGAGATATTGTTGAACCTCAACGTTTTGGGTTAAGTAGCACAACCCTTATTTAGGAGGAGACACCAAAGATTCTCAAGTGAATGTTGGGCGGATGCTACTGACATGGTCTTTATTTGTCCATTTTCTCCAAAGGATGCAAGTCACCTTCCATTTTAAAAGTTTAGAGATTAGATTTATTTTTTAGGAATACTATTTTAGAGTTTAGTTCTTAGAATTATTTTTATTTTTAAAATTTTAATTCATTTAGAAAATTAAATTATTCTTTTTTTTTTAACTGGGTGATTCTGGTACTTGCATGACACAGGGTCCATTCTCGTCGGCTGCCACTATAACCCCAGGTGCATCCACACAACCCGCAAGCATGGGGCATGGATAAGTCAGGGTGAGATTTGAACTTGAGACCTCCTTTACAACATTCCTTCATTTACAGGGCACTTGCCAGTCAGTCTACACCCTTGCGGGGAAAATTAAATTATTCTTGAATTTGAAGGATTTTTGGACTTTTAGATTATGTGTAATTGAATGATTTTAGATTAGATTATTTGAAAGATATAGTATTAATAAAGGGCCGTTTAAATTAAATTAGATTATTATTCAAAATATTTTAAAATTTTAAGCTATTTAGACTTTGGAATTGTTTTAAGAGTTAGACTTTTACATAGTACTAGTTAGAATTTTTTTAATAATTATTTAAATAATTTAGAGAACTAATGAATTATTGTTTTTTTGAACTTTTTCATGATTATGTTAATTTAGCTCATAGTAAAATTATTATTACTTTTAAAGTTTCTTAAACTTTTTTTAACTTGGGTTAAAATTGTTAAATTCTATGAAGCATAGGATCATCAGCTTGCATGAATTTAAATGAGAAGATAATGTTGTAGAAGAGAGAGAAGAATTTAGCATAGATTGTTCAATTAATCATGACAAAATTTCATACACATGGAGACAAAATTGGAATAATATGATTATATTCATGAATTAGTAAACAATATGGAATACACTAGTTGTATGTATAGGAGAATTCAAATGCCTAAGATAGGATTCAAATATACCAACTCAGACTGACTTCGGAGCTAACTTGGTGTGGGAAAATCGCCACTAGAGCTCACTAATGCAACTCCAGATAACTAACTTATTCTACAATCAATTAACTTAGGAGTGTAAGCGAGAAAAGGCACCCACACTCCCTTCAATCATGAAAATTGTCTCTAGGATAACTAATTGTGATCTAACTGGTAGTAACTAGAGCATAACTTAACATGAATGATTACCTACCAAGGTCAACTGAAGGAGACTATTGGTGGCACTCAGAGTGGGTTCCTAAATTATAGGGATTCATCCTTGGGGATCCTAAACTCATGCAATCAAGTGCAATAAGTGGTAGATGTCCCCTAGGTGTGTCCACCATGCACTAGTGGAGTGACGAATACCTCCTAAGCTAGGAAAATAGACAATTAGACTATGTGTTCAAAGGGAGGATTAATAATAATCCCAACACCCCCCCTTAATACTGACTTTGGACAAACCTAGGCCCTGGTAACTAGTACCAAAGGTCACCCATACAATCTAAATGCAAAATACTTATTGCTAAAACCGAGGAAATGGGGAAAAATCGTGGGAACCCCCCATACCCCCCTACTCAAAATAAGCAGGAAAATCAGGATCAAGCTTCCATATCAAGAGAAAATTTCTTCTTGAATAAAAAACTTGTGAAAATATTTCTGCAACCTGCATCTTTGTGGTGCAGTGAGGCGGTATGATGGTCCTTATGTGCACTAGTATCTTGGGACTGTGCAAGTGAACCTCTCCATATTCTTCCAATCCAATGATAGATAGGAGCAAGATTGTTTCCTTTGTCTCTTCTTTCTGGAGGAAGAGTGACATGATCCAATTGGTTCTTCTGTGAGCAAGGTTGTTGATCATTCCTTACCATCATGTAGCATCTCATTGGGAGCTCGTTGCACCTCTTTGAAGGAAGTTAACTTTCTTGACATAGCACAAGGTTCTCTTTTTGAAACTGGGATCTTGTTCTCCTCATGTCATATTGATCTCCGGTCATGTTCCCAGCTGCCTCAATAACCTTTTGTTCCCATTTAGGCCTAGGATTGGGAGTAGCAGCTGAATTTGGATCTGGATCATTGTGAACTTCATCTTCAATTTCATCAACTGATTCAACTAGGTCCTCTGTATTGGATTCTGAATTTTAAACACTAATGGAAACATTATCATATGTAAAAGGAGTAGATAGAATGGTTTTACCTCCCCTGTCAAATGGCAATTGAGACTATGTGGGATCTAAGTATGGAAGAAATTGTGAGAATTCATATGCTTTGGAGGCATAGTTTGCAACACCCTTCACTATAATCTTCCCAATTGAGATATCTAAGATCTCCATTGAGTCTGGATCAAATACCACTCACTTTGGTGGGCCATTATTTTTCATCTGGTATACAGATAACAAATTTGCAGCTAAAGAGGGAACATAGAATACATCTTTGAACATTCCATGTTCTAACTTAATTGAACCCTTTTCTTCGACTCAAATTTGAGTGTCATTACCTATATGAGTACTCATACCATTAATAATTTGTAATGAAGAGAATGATTCTTTGGATGAAACTAAATGATTGGAGGCTCTTGAATCAATGAGGAAGGCATGTGATTTCGAACAACTAGCCTTCAGTGCATGGAATCTCTCATCATGATCTTCAATATTTTATCCAGAGTCAGTTTTCCTTGCACCTTCAGGGATGGACATATTGTCCTTCTCAAGGATTTTTCCCATCTGATCAATGGTATTATTCATACAATACTTATCTGTATGGTTTCCTTTCTTATATTAAGAGAACCTTCCCTTGTCATATCTTTAATGTTTGTCCTTCCTAGATCCCGAGGTTTCATATCATGGATCAAACTCATATTTAGGTTTTAATTTAGTGTTTCTTTTATCTTTACCTTTCTGCTTCCTTCTTTCTTATGCATTCCTTGTCTCACCAACTAAGAGAGCTTGATTTGGAGAGGATTTGAGAGATCTTATCTACATAAGCTTGTATTTTTATTGGATTAGAGACACTGTGAAGGCATCAAGGGATGAAATTCTCTAATTAGGAGTAGCCAATATCCTAGAGTTAAAGGTAGATACAAACACTGAAAATTCTGAGCCAAGTTTGCTCAGTATGGAGAGCACCAATTTCTCATCCTTCTTCTCAATCTCACATTGCTTGCATTGCATGACCAATGATTTGAATTTTGAGAAAAGATACTGTATAGTTTCAAATTTACTAGTTTGTAGTGCTATCAGATCATTCTCCAGGATATGGCCCCTTAACTCATCCTATTTTCCAAACATTTATCCCATACTTATTTTGTTTTCTTGAGTCCATCAAGGTGGAACAATAGCTACCTGGAGATGTGGATGCACATGTAACCTCCAAATGCTTCAATTTTTCAATATACTACTAGGGTTCGACTACTCTGCCCATTTTCATCCTATATAGACCTTTGTTGCACAAGGAAATTTTCATGTCTTCCCTCAAATTGAGGTAGTTGAAGGGTGTAAGTATTTTGGGAGTGAGAGCTGCTGAATTCTCCATTTCACAGCTATATTGATCAACAATTCTTCAAGAAATATTTGAATATACCTGCAAAAACATTGCAAAACAATTCAATTCACATTGATTTATCTCAAACACCCTTCACTTTGACATGTTCACTTTCTCTTAGTACATCACACCTGGATAAACTTATCTGGATAGAATCCAAAGGGGGAAATGCAATTATTCTAGGAATTGTGTGGAAACTCAATGGATTCTGGTGCATCAATGTAATTTTTCAAGGTTTGAGGCACAGATGGATATCTACTATGATACCATGTTAAATTATATGAATCATAGGATCATTATCCTGCATGAATTCAAATGAGAAGAGAATGTTGCGGAAGAGAGAGAATAATTTAACATAGACTGTTTAATTAATCGTGACAAAATTGCACACACATGGAGAAGAAATTGGAATAATATGATTATATTCATGAATAAATAAATAATATGGAATACACTAGTTGTACATATTTGAGAATTCAAATTCCTAAGATAGGATTCAAATCTACCAACTCGTACTGACTCTAGAGCTAACTTCTTGTTGTAAATCACCACTGGAGCTCACTAATGCAACTCTGGATAAGCAACTTAGTCTACAATTAGTTAAATGATGAGGGTAGGTGGGAAAAGGATCCCACACTCCCTTCAATCATGAAAACTGGCACTAGGCTAACTGATAGTAACTAGAGAATAACTGTGTTGATGTATATGTAACTTCGGAATGTATTCTTCTATGTATCGTAACCCGATGTTTATTCCGAGATGTTTCTATTATGTATTTGAGTCATGTGGTCATGCCCCGATGTTCCGATCGGAAGGATTATTAATGTAATCAAGTCATGTCAAGTCATTAGGTAAGTCCCCACAGTTTAGGGGCACTTGAGTTATTATACACTAATTAAGGTGTAGGCTCGAGTAGTAATTATTAGGGTTGAGCCTACGTGTGAAATGGCAACTTAAGTGAACGGACTAATATAAATAGAGAGTGTGTGTCTCTATATTTATCACTTGTGACTTATCTCTCTTGCTCTCTCAAGTGTGGCGCACTTTTGGAGAAGGAAATTCTTGTGCTTGACAGAAGATAGAAGGCTGCTATTGTGAAGGGAGGTCATCTTACTGTTTTGGGTTCACTTCTTGTGGTGATACTATCTTAGAGGAAGTTGAGGGGTTTTCTCCACTTATGGTTTCCCCTCCTAAAATATTTGTGTCTCTTGTATCTTGTGATGTGCTTATGTGATTGTTGTACTTGTTATTCTATCAGTGAAAAGATCTTATCATAATGCTAGCTTAAATGTTGAAAAACTAACATGGTATCAGAGCTAACCTGAGAAGAAGACACTGTGCAGCTGCGGAAGCTAGGGATTCCTTGTTTGTGGATATTTATCCACTATTTTTCAGCAAAAGTAAGGTGGACTTGCTCTCCTCCCTAGGGCGCATCTTTCTGTCGAAACGGAATTCAATTCGGAGGATTTTCAGTTTTGGACCTGTCACTAGGGCCGAAAATTAGGGCTTTTTATTGAAGAGGAATTTTTCAGTGGGAACAAGCCTATATTGTTCTCCTATCCAAAATCGAAGTTAGGATCAAGTTTGAAGGCATTTGGGTGGATAGAACTCCAGAAAAGCAAAACCCTAGTTGCTCCTGAACCAGCTCTGCAGGATTTCAGCTCAAGCTTCAGATTTGACATCTTGAACCTGGTAAGATCTAAAATCTTTTGTATTTCCATTTGAGGTTCTTATTTAAAGATGTCTCATCATACCAAGCTTGATGAAAATCTTGAGGGGGCTGATAATTTCCGAGCTTCGAAATATAGAATCTCCCTGGTCCTGGAAGAGAATGAATTAGACTCCTACATTCATGAGGAGGTTCCAGTTCCAGAGGGAGATGAGGAAAAGGCTCTCCATAAGAAGAAGATGGTTATGGCAAAGAGGATCATTACTGATTCTATTAAGGATCACCTT
This sequence comes from Pseudotsuga menziesii, assembly GCA_001517045.1. NCBI lineage: Eukaryota > Viridiplantae > Streptophyta > Pinopsida > Pinales > Pinaceae > Pseudotsuga > Pseudotsuga menziesii. The sequence continues at coordinate 652 of LPNX010272101.1, read as the reverse complement.
ATCCCTCAGGTGTCCTCTCTCAAGACACCTAAAGCTATGTTTGATGCCCTAACCAAATTGTTTGAAGGAAAGAACATCAATCGAAAGATGACCCTGAGGAACTAGTTGAAGAATGTGAAGATTCAGAATGCAGAAACTATCCAGTCATACTTCACAAGGGTTTCTCAAATCAAAGAACAATTAGAAGCTATTGATGAAGAAGTGGAAAATGCAAAGATTGTCATGACTACTTTGAATGGCCTCCCTAGGTCATGGGATGCTTTCATTCAAGGAATCTGTGCTAGAAAGAAGTTAGTCAAATTCAGCAGATTATGGGAAGAGTGCTCTCAAGAAGAAGCTCGGATAGCAGCTCGAGAAGAGAAGATGGGAAGTGAAGACCAAGCTCTTACAATTCGCTCCAAGGCTCACTCCAAGAAAAGCAAAAGAAAACCTTATTTCTCCAAAGGTAAGGATTCTCATCCTAGAAGAGATATTTCAAGCTCAAGATGTTTTACATGTGATGAGATAGGGCACTTTGCAAAAGACTGTCCTAAGAACAAGGGGAACAAGGGATACTCTCATAAGAAGAAGGGGAACAAAAGAAGACATCATGCTCATGCTGCAGAGGATGATGAACCATCCAAGAAGAGATCCAGATATGAAAGTGAAGATT
>LPNX010272083.1:110900-123401 GCA_001517045.1 Pseudotsuga menziesii | reverse complement strand
GTAATCTCTGATTCTGATTAATAGAAATATCTTTTCCTGTCCAATAATGTGTATTTGAATGAATATTGTTTCCATTGGAATATGTCAAATGCTTTTACAGTATTGTTTATATATGTTAGAATAGATCTAACACCATGAAATATAGTATGCTTGTATTGTTTACTTGTTGTTGAGGACGTGCTATAACAATTCAAGCTGAAGATTGGAAAGCTCAACGGGGATCTACTTCAACCGTCCGGAATAAGGTATGAGGTTCGATCCTTTAGTGTTAGATTGTTTATTTCTATTGCATATTGGAGAAGATTGATTTCTGGAGTCTAGTTGTCTGTTGTGGTACCCCAAGCCATAGGAATTTCTCTCCGTAACAGTTATCCCTCAAGTTCCTCGTGGGATAAGTTGTATTGGTTCATCATGTTCTCTCTTTAGTCTTGTCTAATTTCCTAGAGGGTAAGATGTTGATAAGTTGAGCTTTTGTTCTTAAAGATAGTGAATTTATTATATAAATGATGTCGAAAGGGTGTTTTCAAAGTAATGGAGGTGATTAAAATTCCAATATTGTAGTGGTCGTAACTTGTGAGTTGCTTTTCATGTGAGGGTTGTTCATCGATGTCTACAAATGTATGGTCGATAGAATAGAACAGATCATTTGGTACCAGAAATATTCAAACAAGTGTGTGGCCATCAGTGTATTGAGTGTTTATATGTGTATTAAATATTTCAACGGTTTTCAATATTTAGTAATGATATTTCGCCTATTTTCAAGATTTAGTAATCAGTATTTATAGTAATTCATTTGATACTCCATACAACATGGTCCCTCCAACATCACATCTATAAAATTTAAAAGAAGAAGGCTTTTGTAGAGTCCATAGAGCCCGATGCTTTCTTCTTTCTTGATAGTAGCTGTCAATTTCAATTACTCATGGAACTCACGTCCAAGATTTTGATGTGTTAGCTCGCACAAGCACTATCTACAATTTTCTTAGTACATGTTTGGCGACTTATTAACAGAGCTTTATCTATCCCATTATTTATATATAATAAGAAACCCTTCCAAGTTTGATTCGAGGATGATGACAATTATGATGATGAGGATGATAACTATGATGATGATGATGAGGATGACTATGATGATGATGATTATGATGGTGATTACGATGATGATGACTATGATGATGATTATTATGGTGATGATGCTCAGTGTTGGATTCCTCCCTTACCCTCGACTAGCCATAGGTAAGGATCCTAAGACCTCATAATGGTACCCATGGGCCTAAGAAGAAAGTAGTGGTGAAGACTATATTGTAAAAATAATCATACATTTGTGAATACCAAGAGGTTGTCGAACAACGTTAGTTATTAAATGGGATAAAAGTTAGTGAGTAAATGTTGTAAATTTTAGGTAGGAGTGTGCATGTGTCTTCTTGTGCGTACGCATTAATGTGCGTGCGATCTCAAAAACGCATGCATGCACCTATTACTAGTTTAAAAAAATAGATATCTGGATTCCCGAGATTGCAACCAATTTTCACGGGTTTTCTACAACTGTTCGCGCATTTTGTGCTCATGAAATCAGCAATTTGGTTCACACTCAATCATCGCTATTTGATCTATTGGATAGAATATCACTCTTGGAATCTAACAAATATATTCAGTGGTCTTGGAAGTTAGTGGATACATTCAAACTACAAGTTTTCATTACAAGAAGAGATCATTTTGAATAGGTATGGTGAACTGTAAATAATTGTTTTCATTCACAAGATTTCAAATCATTTCATTGATTTATGTTTTATCATATGCCTACAACAATATATCTCTCATAGACAACATTTAATTTCACAAGAAGAATTCCCAACTTCACATCTAAACAAGTCTCATATTCTCCATACAAGATTAAGTATGCAATGTTAATTAATTTACATTTGCACATGAATTTATTTTTATTTCACACAATGATGGCATAGATGAAGTTATATTTTGAGACTCTTCAATTAAAAAAAAACCTTTGAAGTAATCATGGGAGAGGGTCCATATTGAATAGTTCACCAAGTTGTCAATATTCTGNTGCAATGTAGACCAATAATCATTTGCACATGAATATATTTTGATTTCCCACAAGGATGGCATAGATGAGGTTCTCTATTGAGACTCTTCAATTTGTATAAAGACATTGGAAGAAATAATGGGAGAGGGTCCATATTGAATAGTTCACCAACTTTTCCATGCTCTCCTCTTCATGCTAGATTTATCATAACATGCCATTGAGCTTGATAGGGATGCCTCTACCTCAATGATTTCTCTTTTTTTCGCGGGATTTGCAACCTCCTCATTGTGTAATTAGTTAATTTGTTCTCTTAATAGTTAACTTATAAATTAATGAGTGTAATTTATTCAATTTATTCCCAAGACATCCAAACACCAACTTGTGTCTTCCCTCACAACTAATGTGGCATATTACGTGTAATGGCATCTCGTCCGAAGGTGTTGGAAATGAAGAATATTTCACTCAAATTCTTTTCACTTCCAATACTCTTTGAACACAAAGGAAGTCATAATCCTATAGCTATAATACCTATAAACTTGACTCTCTTTACTTGACTCAAATAGAGTATATAAATGAAAATTTAGTTTGAACATAAAGAGAAGCCTTTAATTAGTGTTTACGTATTAATGTCGATAAGTACCATGCTTTCATATCTGTAATTTAGTTAATTATGTTGGAACGCATCATGTTTCTTGTATAATGGAACTAATACCTTATTTGTGGCTTCTTATGTAGGGGTATACCTCATAGTTTTGATAAAGAAACTCTTGGAGATGGGAAACTCAAGTAATAGAGCAAGAAAAACTAGAAGGAATATGCCCATTGAAAAGGAAAATGAGGTAAGAGAAAAGGTCAAGTTGGAAATGGAGAGAGTGGGACATGGTACAGACATTTGCAATGATACTGTGACCAATCCTAATAGAGTTGATGACATAAAAACCTCTACTTCAGAACCACGAGTGAAGCGGTTGCATCCAACGGACCCAACTCAAATTCCAACAACAACACAGTCTCCAACAAACAATCCATCAATGAGCCATGTTGAAGATTTTGAAGGCATAGGTAGATTGAGAGATGTTGAGTATCAAGCATTGGAACTACAAGCAATGATTAATTTACAATCTCTCCAAGAAGACCACAACCATGTCGAGCACACTCCCAATATGGACCGACATGTAAATGAAGCACCACAACAAAGAATCCTTGGGATTTGTACCTCATGTCCACCTTCCCTACCTCAACTATCTACTGCAAGAAAAAGGACTCCTAGACGTAGCCATTTTGATGAAAGTTGTATGTCATGCCTTGAAGGTAAGTTTCCCAAGTGCACTATCGATTGGAAATGTAGCAAATTAATGAAGGAATATTTTGAATCCAAAGGAGATGCAGGTAAATGTCAATTATTACAATGTTTTTTAAAGTCAAATTTTTTAGTTGTTGTTAGGAGAATTCTGGGCATAAATATCGTTAGAAGTGCAGAGGATAACAATCATATTGTTAGAAATCTCCAATCTTCTTTTAATGCGTTTGGGAAGACGTCTCATAATAAATATCTTTGTGCGGCATCGTGTGTTATCAGAATCAGTTCTAATCAAGTCCACATGGCAATGTCGCCTATTTTCACACACTTCTCACATACTTAAATTAAATAGAAAATTTGTTAAGAATTACTCTGTTATAAGAGAAAATCTTCAAACTCCAAGTGGAAAATATTGTTGGGCTTTTGTCGGCAGGTTGCCTCATTGAGATATGAAGCTAATTGATGTTGTTAAGGACTTAGTAAAAAAGTTTTGGAATGATCATACCAGACCTTCATCTAACCAAAGAGATGTGATAAAGCTAAGAAAAATTTATACTGAATGTGAACTACATGTCAAACACTTCCTTAACACAACATAGACTGAACTCTATTAAATATTCAGGAATGAGCACACACAGTTGAAACTGGGATAAAGGTCCTTTGAGAAATGTAAACCATGGTATGTTCGTATATGCATTGATCAAAACACATGATGTTGTAGATACCATGTAGGGAATGAATATTTTTATGACACGTAGAAACATATATTTTGTGATTTGCATACTAACCTTGAGCAGGACTGCAATGAATCCGTAATACCACTGAATGCATCGAGATATTTTATCGTCACCATCATGTGTCCAATGCATGAAGGACAAAAATACTATGGAAAATCATGTCTATATGGGAATTTTTCTAGGTGGAGTGGGTTTTCTCTTTTGAACCATTACATTCATGGAAGCGATGAGCATCAATTTGGAAATATGAGCATGGAGATGTAGATCTTCAAGTACAAAACCTAGCAATCAGATAGTGGGAAGGAAAGTAAAAATATTGCATTGGTGAAGTTACAGATTCAAATGATTATTGAATGTTTTTCCTCTTACATGTTCAGTTTCTACATATACATTCTTTAAAGGTCACATTATAATACGACCCTTGTTTTAATGGAAACAGGTATGGGTATGTGATTTTTTGATGGATTTCTACAAGAAAACCGAGCAGTATGTTCAACATATGCATGTAGAGTGATGGCATGATGAGCAGTACAAAAAATACAGGGACAAATTTCCCATTGGGACCATATTGTCAATTATGGATTTTGCAAAATACTACACCCTTCAACCACAAAATGAAATTCAGTGTTAATACTACCATTTCGACCAAGTTAGCATCATGGTACATATTACGTATAGGAATGGCCATGAGAGCAGCATTAACAATAGGATAATACGTAAGGAGAATTTTTTTTACATAACTCATGACAGATGCCATGATCTGCATTATGTGCAACATTGTTTTAAAATTTTCTATGATTAGCTAAAGGAGGGAGATATACAGATGGATCAGCATTGGATATGGTCATATGGTTGTGCGGGCCAGTTCAAAAATTCCAGAGTATTCCAATGGATGAGTATGTTACATAAGACTTATGATGTGCCGCATATATGGAACTACTTTGAGACTGGGCACGACAAAGTTGAGCATGACGAGGCTGGTGCAAGCATCAAGACTACATTACAAAGGGAGGAGATGAGGTTTACCAGAAACCCCTATATCAAAGATGTAGAATCTATAGTTCAATGGTTCTCTGCAATAATGTCAAACCGAGCTAAACTGCAACATACATCAACAGGGGTAGGAAGACTAGTTAGGAATTTTTGGTATGTGGTTGACATAGATCAATCCCACTCCTATAGTTTCAGCACAGTAAAAAGAACACATGGATTTCATTCGGCTCGAAGCTCAAACAACCCCCTATTTGAAATATGGACGTGGAAACTTTGTTTCTTTTGCAGCCCTTGTAACAGTGGTGAATGGAATGAATGTGAATGCATGGATTGGGTTGATGATTGGGATCATGTGTCACTTGTAGTAGACCCACATGTAGTCGGTGAAACAACCCACTTAGAGGAGGGTAAGTTAGTGATTTCAATAGACTATGACCATATCTCAGATCTTGTAGGACCACGACACATATATGCAGTTGTTTCCCCAAAAGACAATGAATGCGGCATGGATTATTGGTTGGCAGGATGCATTTGAGGTAAGAAAATCCTGAACAGATCATTGATTGATGATGAAGGAAATGAATTTCCTATTGGATCAATGGTGGTTGAGGGTGAATATCTTACACTAGATTGGAAATAAAGAAGAACTAGTGGGCATGTATTCATGGATTACAAACCATGTTCTGTGGTCTATCACTTCACAAACTTGATTGTTGGCATGAACATCCATCTATAGACAATGTCAAACAAGAACTCAACCAAGGTACGTTACTCCTTGCCTCATTCACAGAACAAGTTATTGATGCAGGAAATTAGCAATAAAGAGGATCCAGATGCCTATATTGAATGGGATTGGGTAATTGTGTTTACACTCCACTTGCGCGAAACCCTAGTTTGCATAATATGGCCTAGAGGCATGCCTGGGCTATGCAACATCAGGGGGGAGACCACCATGACCATAATCCCATGCCATGATCCCAACGGAACCGATAGTTCATCCATCGGATCCCCGGTCAACGTTCTATGGTGAGTTGCAGTAGGCCTGCAAAAGCCATTCAAGGACACCTGGGCCAATTCAAGGTCGGGGTCCCCATACCAAAATGGAAGGAAATTTCCAAATATGTTATCTCCTCCAAGTGTGTTTGGGAATTTCTTCCATTTTCACTCCACCCCTGGCCACCTGATATAGGGTTTTACAGGTCCGGTGCACAATTGAAAGGGTTGCATGGACCCCATTGAGGTCAAACCCTATTTTTCAAAATCTAATGTAGAGGCATTCCCAGTCCATGTAGAGTTAGGTGGAAGGCCACCCTAGCCATAATACCATTCCATGATCCCAACGGAACTAACGGTTCTCCCATCGGATCCTTGGTCAACATTCTATGGCGAGTTGCAGTAGGTCTACAAAATCTGTTCAGGGACGCCTGGCCAATTCAAGTTCTGGTTCCAAAAACCAAACCATGAGACAATTTTTTATTTTGTTTGCTCCTGTAGGTTTGTTTGGCATGGCCTCCATGGGAAAGGAATGCATGACCACTCAGCATAGGGTATTGCAGGGACAGTGCACCATTTCCAGGGTTGCATGGACCCCATTTTCATCTGACTTTCAACTCGACATAACTCATCAACCAGAGTTCAGATCAATAATCCATCAATTCCGTTGGTCTTGTTGCATGCTATTACCTCTAGTGGGCCCTCTCCACCTTTTTTTCATGGCCCAGTGAGTTAGTTGTGCATCGGTTTCGTAAACTAGGGTTTTTCTTAGTTTCCTTCAATGCAACTCTTGCATTGGTGGGTCAGCTCTGCAAAACCTTCCACCGTGCCAGTATTGGTAGTGTTTCCATATTGGTATTGGCCATACACACTTGTCGAAGCCAATTACATGTAATCTTAATGCTCCAATTGGTTTTTTTCTCCCAGACAAAGAGTGACCAAGTGTCCCTAGACCCCATTTTCATGCAACTTTCAACTCAACATAAATCAGGAAATGAAGGTTGGATCGACAAGCCATCGACTCTATTGGTATCCTAGGATGCCATTAACTCTAGTGGTCCATCTCCACCATGTTTTCATGGACCAGTAATTTCATTGTACATCGATTTCGTAAACTAGGGTTTTGCTTAGTTTCCTTCAATGCAACTCTCACATTGGTGGGTCAACTATGAAAAACACTCCACCGTGCTAGTATTGGTAGTGTTCTCATATCAACATTGGCCATACACACATGTTGGAGCCAATAGCATGCAATATTGCAGCTCCATTTGGTTTTTCACTCTCGGACTGAGAGTGAGAAAGTGTCCCTGAACGACATTTTCATTCGACTTTGATCAACTCAACATAACTCAACAATCATAGTTCGGATCGATGATCCATAGACTCTATTGGTCTCCTAGAATTACATTACCTCTAGTGGTCCCTATCCACCATGTTTTCATGTCCCAATCAGTTCATTGTGCATCATTTTCGTAAACTAGGGTTTCGCTCAGTTTCCTTCAATGCAACTCTCACATTGGTGGGTCAACTCTGCAAAACCCTCCACCGTGCCCGTATTGGTAGTGTTTCCATATCAATATTGGAAATACACACTTGTTGGAGCCAATGACATGCAATATTTCTTCTTCATTTGTTTTTTCACTTCCGGATTGAGAGTGACCAAGTGTCCCTGAATGACATTTTCATGCGACTTACAACTCGACATAACTCGACAACCAGAGGTCAGATCGATGAGACGTTGAATCTGTTTTTCTCCTGGCATGCGATTACCTCTAGTGGGCCCTCTCCACCGCATTTTCATGGGCCATTAAGTTCATTGTGCATCAGTTTTGTAAACTAGGGTTTTTCTTAGTTTCCTTCAATGTTGTCCAAATATTGTGTACTTGCATATTTGAATTTCAACTTATATTATATTCATGATCGGGTATATTCTAGCATTGGTTATGAATTCTAATTTGGAAAAAAAATTGTTTCAATTTCTTAAGTGATTTAACACATATCTTGAAAATAATTTTGTTAACATATATCTTGAAAATAAAAGAGTAGATTTATTGATGTTGTAATTTGTTGTAATAATAGATTCTGGATATGTTATATGCTTGGAAAGAGTGCCCTAAGGGATGTATCTTCATGGTGTTAACGTACACTTGGACTAAGGTTTATTTTGTTGGGTTTCCTTGTGATATTAGGATGAAGATAAGTGAAATATTGGACCATAGTGACCACCTTCACAGATATGTTGAGGAGAATAAAATGAGCATATCAACCACCTTGGCACACATATTGAGGATAATTGTTGGATCATTGTAACCACCTCTGACACATATGTCGAGGAGAATTGGGAACAAGAAGATTTTGTACACAACTAGAGGAGGAATGCATTACATGAGGGAACTTGGATATGCATGAGGACACTAGGGTTTATATATGTAAGTAAACCTTGGAGAAGGAGATATAATACTAGAGGAATTGATGGTTTTCTTGCAGATTTTGTAGCTCTTGTTGTGAAGTCAAAGGAGGTAGAATTAGGGTTCGAAACCTATATAAGATACAAAGAAAAGAGATAATGTCTTTGGTGATATTGCAGTCCTGTTCTTGTGTGATACATGGAGGTTAGGGAAATACCATGGAAAATTAGCTTGATAAGTCTCAAGCTTCTTTTGATGTGTTTCTTAGAAGAATATTTTTTTAGGTTTAGTTGATTTTCCATGGAGTTATTGGTGCTTGTGTTGATGCAATAGTCAAAGACATAGGGTTTGAGGAATCATCCTAGGATAGACATTTTGACGTCGAAATTGGTGCTAGACTTCTCTGAAAGGCCATGTGCTTCTATGATGAAAGATGATCAGGGTTTATAAACCCTATCGAGGAAAACAATTATAGTATGGATACCTTAATGACAACAATGATAGTTTGGGACTATCGTTGCTTATGGTTTCCAAATATATATACATACATATCATATATATACATATATATAAGAACTATTTCGACTTTCCAAATATTGTGTACTTGGAGATTTGAATTTTAGCTTATATTATCTTTATGATTGGGTAGCTTCTAGCATTGGTTAGGCATGCTAATTTGAGATAATTTTGGGTTGAATTTGTTAAGTAAACTTTGATGGTGTTTATTTTGTTAGATAACCTAAGTGAAACCTTTGGATAGGTCAGCATGCACTTGTGTAGGCCATCAAGATGATGACTAAGGAAAATCCTTGAAATAAAAGAAACTTGCTAGCCAAAATGACCCTTCAAACCATGATTGTACACCCAAAGAGAACATGTCACTACCAAATGAAGGATCAATAGGGATGATGTGTATTTTATAGAAGACACATATTCATGAACTTGTTTCATTTTTTATTTGTCAAGGACTGTCAAACTAAGAATGATTTTCAGCTAAGTCAAAATGACTATGACAGTACAAAACACTAATTTCCAGCTTGCCAAAATGAGTGTACAGTCCCAAATGCAAGTACTAATGATAAACAAGAGTTGAAATGGAACTTCAAATTAGTGAAAGGTACTGTCAAAACAAAATTATTTCTATCCAAGCGTTTAGCATTATGACAGTCCTATATTTCACTTTTTAGCTTGTCAAGACAAAGGTACAATCTTATAAGTAAGCATCAGTGATAAACAATTTTATAAGTGCCAGGTTTCCAATACAATGGGACGCTTAAAAAAAATCAAATTTCCAATCAAGTAAATTGTCTTGTGATAGTCCAAGATGTAATTTTCAGTCAAGTAGGAATGGTTACAAGTATATTCACTTGGATTTTGATGGCACAATGACTTGCAAGCAATTCAAGGAATTTTCTTGTATTTTTCCAAGTTATGGATGTTTATATACCACTGTCAAATTTGTTTAAGAATGGATGGGAATGATTGTTTAGATACAGTCCCTTTAGGGTGTCTTTCTGACACTTTAAATTGGGTTATGGACAAATTTGAGATGAGGTGTTAGTGAGAGGGTAAGATAGGAAGGAAAGGAAGTGACCTTAGGCTATGAATAGGGGGGTAAGAAGGCTATTAGGGATACCCTAAATAGGATATTATATTCGAGAAGTTAGGGTATCTTAGGATGAGTTAGTGGTGTTCTAGGGCTGTCCAAAATGGATATTACAATCAATGATATTATAGAGCCTCTTTCTCCCATAATTTTTTAATGTATGAGTTGTGGAAGATGAGCTATGTTTTACTTATTTCACTATGGCTTATAAAAGGAGTGCTCATGAAGCTCTAACCCTAGCTTATGTGAAGTAATCCATGCTTAAGATTTGAAGTATTTCATTTGATTAGTCTATAGATAATATGTGGCATATGACTACAATCCTAGGCACGCTAATATTCAAACAAGAAGGTACTTTATAAGAGGCCACAAGAGATGGTTAGGTAGGGTTGTTGTTAGGGTTTCCCTCCTAGGTTTAGGGTTTCATCATTGATTATAAGCCATAGGTTATGCATGATAACCCCAAAACACCATTTGGGTCAGGGTTTCCTCATTGATTATAAATCCTAGGTTATGCATGCTAACCCTTAAATCGTTAAAATTGCAACAAGTACAATAGATCATTAAAATTGCAAGTGCTCAGCAATAGAATAACAAATATGTATGTATTCAATGAGAGTAAGAAATGCCAACTTCATCTTCAAATTATATGAATTGCCAAATTTATCAAAATCAATGTTTTCCAAGTAAATGTAACAAATGCAAGACAACAACAGTCATGTTCAATATGATTCTCAACTCATCAATACTATGAAATTTCTAGTCAATCAAATGGTAAGAGAAGTTCGTTCCAATATCAATTTATAGCTTGCAAAATGAGACAATAATTACTATGTAAATACCAAAGGAAAACAAGTGCTTTCTGTTGCAATTTGGAAAATGAATAAGATTGTAGGTGTTAGTATGTTGGTTCAATATGAGTTAGGATTCATGAACAATAAGTATTGGAAGAACATCAACTGTAAACTACTACTGCATTCGACATCATGTATGCAAATATATAATAAAAGGAGAAGTAATATAAAAAAGTGAAAAATGATATATTAATATACACAAATATCCAATCATATACAATACTAGTAAAAAATGGAACATCGTTCCCAATGTCTATACAATGGCAACTCGTGCCATATACAAAATATGGCAACTCGTGCCCTATAAAAAATATGGCAACTCATCATGGCTAGTGTACATGGGATGGTCTCTCAATCCTCCTTCCAACCCTTAGAGCTCCTAGGTGCACCTCCAAAATCAATCTTCCTCTTCTTCGATCTAGAGGAAGCTCAGTTCTTCTGGTCACTTCGACCACCTCCCCTTGGGCTCTAAAATGACAACAATCAAATGTCAACTCCTACAGAAAATTATACAAGTATAAAACATAATTTAAAAATCAAAGTTACATTTTCAAATATTGAATAGCTCACCTCAGACGATACCATAAGTGGTGAGTGGGCTACCATCCTCCGTGATCCAAGTCTCTTGACAGTGCTACCCTGGAACATTTAAACAATAAGATAACTCATACAATTTACTACCTAAGTTAGTTTTCCTTAATAATGCATGAGATTTTCATAAACTAATCAATCTCATAGTGAACACAACAGGATGGTCATGGGGGTTGGCAGGTGGAGCAATCAGTTGGTCATCAGGGGTGGAAGGTGGAGCAATGGGATGGACAACCTACTTTGAAGCTAGGGTGGGTGGCGTAGAGGAGGATGTAGAAACATTGAAGTTGGCAACAAAACTAGGGAGCATGGTGGGAGAGGGTGTGGATTGGAGTGGGAGAAGTGGTGATGTATGATGATAAACCCCAACTGGCATTAGAATGGAATGGGCCACCATGGAAGAGGAAACAAGGGTGGTGGGGGAATATGGGGGAGGGGGCTAAGGTCTGGGAATAGGTGGAGGGATGGGTGAATGTGGATGGATGGTGTATCATGGCCAGAGGGGGGAGGGTGGAAACATGGGAAACTACAAAGGAGGGGGTGGATGGGCGAGGAGGGGGGAGTGAGCGAAGGTTGTGATGAAGAAGGGGGAGCTCGATGGAAGCGTGGTGTTGGATGTGTGGGGAGGGGGGGAGTGAGAAAAGGATGTGATGAAGAAGGGGGAGCACGATGGAAGTGTGGTGGTGTATGGGAGGAAAGGAATGGATGGAATGTGGTGGGGAGGGATGCAGGGAAAGGGACATGTATGCCAGGGGCTAAACCTGGAATATATGGTGGGAAAAAGGTATTTGATGGAGAAATGATGGCACCGACTAGGTGTACTTGGACCTGCATACATATTCATGGCCTCGTATATCAGTACATAAAAATATAACTATAGGATGAGTGCAAAAAGTTGAGGGACCTTTTAGATGCAATGGTAGAGTGAATTCAATCACTCTTGATCCATAAAATAGAAATCATCCCAAGAAATTA
>LPNX010272083.1:80667-110731 GCA_001517045.1 Pseudotsuga menziesii | reverse complement strand
GTGGAGGGGGGGTCATTAGTGGTATGGGGTGACCTGTGGATGTGTGTGAAAGAGAGAGAGAGAGAGGAAGGGGTGTGTTAAGAGTTTAGGAGTGGGGGGGGGTTAGATTAACATGGAGGTGTCTAGGTTCTGTAGAGGAAATAGTGGAAAATGAGAGATTAGTGACCAAACGAAATACCAAAATACGCATATCAATGACCACTTTTGGTTTGGCAATCATTGGTGGCTAATTTATGGTCTTTTATTATGGGACCAAAATTGGTCATTTTTATTTTGGTGATTTATAGCTTGTTAGTTAGTCATTAATTTGGTCATATATTTGAATCAATGACCAAATATATGACCACATTTATGACCAAATTAATGACCACATGACAAACTAGAATATGACCAAATTTGGCCGCATAATAAAAGATTGTAAATTAGCCACCAAAACTGTTTTTTGGTCATTGATATGCAAATTTTGGTTTGTTTTTTGGTCATTTATATCTCATTGTTGTTCACATATCTTTCAATTTTTTGTCATTTTATATGTGAATTTTGGTCATCAATCTCATTTATTGGTCACTAATTTAGTCATTTTTAGTCGTTTTATGTGTGGTTATTATATTTTAGTAATTTTAATAGTGTCCATTATTAATCAATATAAATTTTTAATATGATATTATGTTTAAATTAAAAAAAGAATCATACATTATTTATCATCATCTAATACACATGTGAATTATGCAATGTCACATTAATTAGTTAATTGCAACACTTATAAATAATATAAAGTACAACCATATAAGTTTTAAACCACACAAATTATATTATATGAAATGTCAAGTATTACAATAAATATGAGTTTTCTCAAAAAATATCTCCATATAACTTTACATGAAAATCATCTAGTACATCGATGAGTTTTCATTGGTTGTTAATCCATACAAGCAGATCCCGCGGAAGCTTCAAAAACATACTTAGTAGCTTGAAAATCTTATCAATAGGTTATTCATGCTCGATGGAAAATCCTCAGCAACAGGATCTTCATACTTAATTACCCACTTTCTGAGCTTTCTATCTGCACACATGCTTTTGTATCTGCACTACACGTGCTTCTCATATTTATGAGCTTTATATCTGTGCATGTGCTTATGTATCCACACTATAGCATCCTCCCTCCTCATGTTGTTATAAAGGTTGAAAGTAAGGTTACCTACAAACAACACATGTTAAGCAATAAATTTTATTGCTCGCTAAAAAGAGAAAACAAATAACTGAAAAAATGTACATTGTAATTTCACAAGATTTAACATGGAAAAAAGAAAAAATTCCAACAAACAGTAGGTGTACTTAAAATGCATAAAAATTTACACCTAGTAGACCTACAAATACAGAAACATGAAATACCTCTCCATAAGGCTAGAAGATCAATGGCAGCATGCCACAAAGCAATAAATTCTTTCTGATCAATATACAAATGAACTTTGCACTGAATATTTTTTGTTGAATTTCCCAATACCTCAGTTCTTCTAACATCTAATTCAGCCATTTGACCCTCTCTGAGGAAAACCTTGGTTTTCCCTATCTGCATAGTTAAGGAAATTTTAGGTTGTTTTTGTTAGAATTTTAACTTAATTAAACAACCTTAAAACTTTCAAATTCTTGGGGAAGCATATAAATCACGATCCTGAGCTCACTACATCTTTGGATGTTGAGAACACCATTTGTCAAAGCACGCTCATAATAATCTGCATAGGCCATTACTTTGGTAAAATGAAAAAAGTGACAAGCAACCTGAACTTGGCAAAGAATGGAGGAATTATATAATCAATAAATATGTAAATATATACACAAATACATACAAATGTGTATGTGAGTAATGTGTTCAAATATAGGTGACACTACTTGTCTTTAAGGCTAAATGCATTAACTTCAATATCTATATATGCTTATCATATTTATGGTTGAACGCATATCAATATGACAAAGCTTTCAAATGATTCTAGTATGCTCCAAGCAATCAAAAAATATGTTTCTTCTATGCCATAGAAAATGATAGTGACAACAACATATACGTCAATAAACAAGTTAGAATCTTGATTTGAATTCAATGTACCAATCTGAAACACTGTGACAATGATTAGAAAACGTTTTAAGGTATATGGCTGTCACAAAGTGTACTGTGTAGTTATCCCAATGTGTGCCTTATATATATCAGACCTGAATATATGATTGAGATTAGCATTTAGAACATAACATGCTTTGTGTCAATGATAATGATGTAAAAGTTTGTCAAAGAAGCAAACTTTCAGCAGTCAGAATTGTGAATGTAACTATCATAAATGTCATCTTCGAAAATCATAAAGAGCTCAGAAAAGACTATCCCAGAAATAATGTCAATAGTGTATAATGAAATCAAGACTTCTTTAGTAAGACATGTGTTTTCTATTCAAATAAACAAAGAGGACTTTATGTAATTTCCAGCCATGACATACATGTTTCAATGACTGTCCATAGGATGTTATTTCCAATCAAAAGGAGGTGAAATGTAATTGCCTAGCACACGGTGTTTTGTAGCCAAGGGAATAGCCAGAATGACTGTACCAAACAAGGTGATTTCAGGCCCTCAATTAGTAGACAACTAGGACTGTCAAAGTATAATAATTTCCAGCCAAATAATGACTGTCCAATATGATGAATTCCCACTATGAGATTCTTCCCTATTTTGTATCTACTTCAATTATCCACTGATTCTACTCTTGTTTGTATTTGCCATTGGGATTCTCTCAACATCTATGTAATACATTTTGATTTTGAACTTAATAAGAAATATGCAATTCATGGTTCTCAATTCTAATTCTAAACTTGCTAATGCACAATTTATCATTGGTATCAAATTATCAATACGTTCTAGACTTTTAGCTTTTTAAAAGTTTGGATATTTATGTCAAATTAAATATAATATATAGTGTGCCCTATTTATAGGGTCACCATGTCCTGTGTCATATACTAACACCATGTCCTATGTCATACTCATATTTCCTTGTCCTCTGTGTCCTGTTTCATTGTGTCTTGTGACTTAGGTCATAAGTGATCTGTTCCTAACTCTTAAAAGAAATTAATATTGGATCTACACTTCTGATTCACTGACTTGGAAGATTAAGTTGCAGAATTTTGAGTTTGAATCAGTGAATCTCCCTAAGGAGACCCTCCTACAGCTAGCATGCATTAGTTGCGAAGCAACATATTTGTTGTTGGTAACAAAAAGACTGTTAAAACAATGAGTATAAATTGTCGATTCAGAACCCTTGGGATTGATCCCCATGGGATAATTCTGATTGATAACAAACATTACATATTCATGTAAAGTGCAAACAAATACGTGTACATCATTAAAAGTAAGGATACTGTTTTTTAAATTGTGTTTGCATATAACATGCATTGAACTTTAAAGTGTCTTCAAGTGTGTTTCCAAAGGGTTAGAAAGTAGCTCATACTATTTGACCAAAAAATGTAAATAGGTTTATTAAAACATAAACAACAGTAGCACTGAGATTGCATTTCACTCTCCATGATAGGGAGAAGAGAGAAAATATATCACATTCTACTTAAATTGCAAATATATCTGATATTAACAATCCATAATTTTATGACATCTTTCAAGAGAACAAAGAAAAACTATCCAAAGTGGTGAAAAGGGTGATCACTTAAATAAAAACCAATGGCTAGGAAAGGCTAATAATATGGCTAGTATAAAAATAATGCTTTGCGTCAGAATAAACAAGATAATCAGATATAAGAGGGATGCCCTTTAAAACAGAAATATTGATTAAATCAGTTCATTCTAAATGTAATACTTTTAACTGGAAAACTCATAAATTTTGATGTAGTCAACATACCCTTTGCAAAAAATTGTTGAAGGAGTCCCAACAGACTTCTGACAGTGCAGAACTCATGCGATCAGACTTCAAATCACTTGACTCAACCATCTTAGCAACTTCTTGGATAAAAGTTTCGACATTGGTATTACTTATTTGTGAACTATATAAATGTTGTGCCTTGTACCAAATTTGATATCATAGAATGTATCAAATTTCTAGCAATGGTACTTTAGAAAATAAAAAGACTAAATCAACAAAGAATGGCAATAGATCTATTTATCTCACACTTACCTAAAAGAGGATGCAGTAAAATCAATAACCTTGACAAGAAGCAAGCAAAGAGATCCCTAAGAAAATGAAACTAGACTATCGATGTTATATAATATTCCAATACGCGCTCTTTTGGTTCCATCCAACTGCAAATAGTTCATAAATTCAGTTACGGGACAAATACTTAAAACATGCAAGAAAGAGAAATTCAAGATTATGTTTGACTAGTTCATAATGAAACTATGCTGAACCCATAATTTGAAGTTGAACTTGTATAAGACAAGCTTAAAAGATAGTGAATTCCATGACGAAGAAATTCCATCCCGCCCTTTGAGGTAAGATTAACAAAAATAATATGGGTAACTGGATTCATGTCATCTTTAGCTATATCAGATAGATAATCACATACAAAATTACTCAGCCTCATTTGAATGACTACTTCCCTCTATGCAAAAATACCCCTTCATAATTATCCAACATAATTAAGTAAAGTATAACCATATCTTACTTTATGGAGAATGTAAATATTGAAGTTTCACCATCACTAAATCCTTCTTCAAAAGTGATGTAGCAAGGGACACATACTTCTAATGATCCTTTCCTTCACGAATAATCTTCCCACAAGATAAAAAAATTCAAACTGCTCAACTAATAAGCAGAAAAGATAGACAAAAAACTAAATTTACAATCCAATTTGGCATGATTGAAATTATCTAAACATTAGTTTGGTTTGACACAAATTAACAATATCTAAACTTTAGCTTAGTTTGAAAAAAATATTTCGCATCCTCTGCTTGCATGTTTATTGTATTTAGGATGACCACTCTCTGAAAGGAACTTTTCCACAATATCCATATGGGAATTAATATCTCCATAATACACCCTTTCCTGAAGTTTCATAAGATCCTCATTCATAGCCTCTAAGGTTGCATCTTGTACCTATACTAGGAAATATTCTTCAGTTTAAAACAAATGTGCATAAAATAAAATTAAAATTTACTTTATAAATCATAAGTTAACTTCATCCAAATACCAAAGCATAATCTATATTAAGTATAGTCCAAGAGTAATTGCCAAAATATCAATCTCTGAAGAACCTTATACTGCTATTCATGTCAAAACAAAAAATTAATTGACGATACAGTGAATTTTCAACCAGAAACTACAATAAGCAGTGCAATCTGGACTCCATCAAGTGGGCCTAGCCCTAGTGGTTTCAATGATAATTGTTGTCCTCCCCACCCAGATTCAAATCCCACATTGTGACATGATGTTCTTCTGAGCGAATTCTTGAATATCATTATCATCATCAGATTGTTGGAAAAGCCTCAAGCTTCTGCAGAATGCAGTTTACCCTATGGAAACCATCCTCAGAGTGAGGAGAAGTGCCCTGTGGGTTTCCCTATGATTTATATTTTGAGAAGAAAAAATAAAAATAAAAAGTAGAATAGAACATCAAACATCATGAATATGAAATTAGAGGGCATCCATATACGCGTTCCTTTCTAGACTAATTATCTTAGCAAATTATCAATATCATATGTATGGAGCTAACACAAAATCTAAATAGTAAATACATGGCGGGATCCATAAACAAGACCATTCATCAATAGACAAGGTTGCATTCTAGACAACCCCAGTTTGAAGACAAAAATGGTGCTTTGGTCAGCTTGTTCTTTGAATTTCGACTCACTTTTCTTCTTCAACAAGATGTCCTGTGATGGAGAATTAGCTTTTGATCTGCTCAGCAAGGAAAATGTGTGATTTATAAAACAAACTAGATAGACAAGACTGCAAAATTTATACAATCAGAAAAATATTGATTAGTTTCTGTTCACATATACCAAAACTAAAAGTAGAAGTATAAATTATATGTCCAATTAAAAAGCATGTATATTTCAAAATGTGGAAAATATGAGACATTGCGTCAATATCATTTTTACTTGCATGCTTTCTCTCCCTCTCTAGGTTTCCATTCTTGTATGTGAGTATTTGTATTGTTGTTGTTTGCTCAGTATTTGTATCATTGTTGTGTGCTCATATCAGGAAAAAATAAAAATAAAATACAGCAGCAAGATCATTGAAAAGAATGCAGTTGTTTTTAACATGCACAAAACTCAAACTCAAACTCAAATTCCAATTTAAACATAGTAAACAATTAACCAAAGAAAGCGCTAATTCCAAACATGGAAAGAAACAAAAAGCAATGAAGAAATATCCAAAATCAAGTTCAGGGAGAAACATGCAGACATTTTTGACATAAGCAAAACTCAATCCCGTGTTTCTAATTTGAACACAAAAAAACAATTAACCAAACAAATCCCTACTCACATTTTAGTCAAGTAAAATGTTGATTTCTCATGTTTCTAAGAAATCCTGGGGACTAGATGGAATTTCTGGTGGACCACTATCCCAATTTTTAAAAAATTACCTAGGGGAATCAAAATGAAAAAATTACAAACCAAAAATTCAAATGTAAACACAGTACAAATTTAATTCAAACAAACCTTATTCATAATTCAACAGAAACCATTGGTACACCAAAACATAACATCCAATGCAACCTATAAACAACTTGACTAGTAGAAAGTAAAATCCTAAGAAACCTATGTATTAAACAATTCTTGTCATTAACAAATTATAGACATTGAGAGAAGTCAATCTGATGAACTTGTCAACCCTCTGGACTTGAACAACATGATTCATTTAAATTTCACTAATAGTATAAAACCAGAAAAAAGTTAAAACATAATTAAGAACTAGTCTAACTATTAGAAGGGATGGAATAAAAGATCCTATGTACTTGAATATTGAATAGTATCCCCATTAATCAACCACTTAAATTATACTAGAATGTAAATGGCTAATGAAAATTGAAACTTCATGTACATATTCAAACCAGCAAAATGAACAACTATGCCAACAATATATGCATATTACTAAAGAACTATATCAAAAGAATAACATGAATCCAAGAAAGAATCCATAGGCACATTGATGAAAAGAAATATAGAGATGTTGCATTATAATTCTTCATGAGAAAATTCACTTGCAATCTAGAAATCAGTCACCCAAGAAATTTAGACACATTAATGTAGAGATTTAGTCTATCTTATTTAAGATTTCTTGATACTTTTCCTTATCAATTCAAATGGTGGGGATAATACATTTATCTATATGTAGAATGAAATCAAAATAAAATACTTAGGAATGTAGAACATGCTTTGAGTTCTTTCCTTGATATATTAGTGCAAAGCCTAGCAACTTGATATTTAAGTTGAATCATTTGTACGAAATAGTGTTGAACCTACAAAAAACTATTGGCAATAATATCTATTGGGATTTAGCTTGGAATTCCTACAAAAATGAAGCCAATAGTAACATAATTGCCACATTAAATTTCAATTATCTAAATCCTTTTACATTCTATTTCAAGTATGCAAAACAGTGTTGATCTACCCCTAAACAGACAGTCTAATGATCATGACTCAAAAGTTACCACAATAGGAAAACCATGTAGAAAGGTTTAACCCATTTGAAATGGATCCACATGAACCAGGAAGAATAGGTTCACATAGTTTATCAAGGATTTTATTAAGTGCTGACATATAACTAAAAAGTCCCCTAAATATTGATAGATTGGCAAGTAAATTGTGTTTGTTGCATGCAGTATTGATGATACTTCTTGACTTTTATCTTATCTAGGGAAGAACTAAATGTGGTTTGACTAATCCATTAAATGACATGCAATCAGACCAAACAAGTAGGTAGAGTGTATGGTTTTCCATGTAAAGATAACACTCAGCTACTTTGAGACCCTTCTCTGTAGGAGATTTACATGGAGAATTTACTTAAAACCAAGTTCCTTAACCCACAAATTTTTTTGAAGTAGCTACAGTAGACCATACTGTTCCAGGTTGGTATTTTTTTACTTTGGTTTCAATTGGAAACATGCAACAATATTGCATGTTGAAGTAGCAATAATTTCTCATCGTCATGCAACCTTTATTTTCCAAATCTATGCTTTATTTTCCTACATATTGGGAATGCAGGTGTCAGGGATTCGTACTGAATGCAATCAGACCAGACAAGTTGGTCAGATGAATGGTTTTCCATGTAAATATAACACTAAGCTTATTTGAGACCCTTCTCTCTATAGGGGATTTACATGGAGAATTTTCTTAAAACAAATTTTCTTAACCCACTGAAGTTTTTGAAGAAGCTGCAGTAGACCATATTGTTCCAGTTTTGTATTTTTTTTACCTCAGTTTTAATTGGCAACATGCCACAATCTCCCACATTGAATGAACAATAATTTATCATCATCATTTATGCAGTCTTTATTTTCCAAATATATACTTTGTTTTCCTACATATTGGGAATGCATGTATCAAGGTTTTCGACTAAAGGAAATACCAAGGTATCCATTATATTAAATTATGCATATCATAGACTAAGATTAATGATTATGAAGTTATGTTGTTAGTAAATAAGGTTCATATCTGTTATGTATCATATGCGATAAAAGTAACCCAAAGTATGTAATCCCTAGGTTATCGACCATAATCTAGTAAAAGGAGTTTGAAATCTATTAGAAAACCTGACCACTGGATAGCTTTTATCTCTATACAAGAACATGATAGTGGAAGCTAGTAATTCGTCAATGAATCCTAGATAGTGGTAATTGTGGAATACCAATGATAACTAGGTAGTAAGACCCTTTGTAATTTTTTGGTCCTAGCTATCAGAATGGCTTTGTGCAAAATATTTGAAATCATTTAACTAAGCCTGGTGCTCTTACCTTGAAGTGTATATTTGGATTAAAAGGATAAATAATAAAAAGAGTTTAGAAATGTTATGATTGATGTTATCAAAAACCTGACTAGGGGACCTACTACTTGTCCCAATCCCATTACCGTCTAAACATTACTTTAGTAATTAGTACATCACGAACCAATTCTATATATGTAGAAGTATTCCTTAGTACAGGGAGGGAGGATGATTTGTCTATAATCCACCTTCCTTCTGGAAATAACAAAGAAAATTGTCAAGACAGAGTGCAATAGGACCATAGAACCCTTAGAACAATGAATACATGGTCAACCATGGAAAAGGGTGGAAATCCAAGCCAAGAATGAACCTTAAGGTGCTAGGGGATGACATCCTCCAGTCACCAACCCTTTCAACACAAGGGAATACTATCATAGAAAATTGGGGATGACCAAGGTTCCACTAACTGTGAAAGAAGACACTGAGTTAAAAATGTAGAGCTACTAATGGATGAGGAGAAAATGAGTTGGAAAAGAGAGGTCCACACACAATAGCAACACAGCAGATTCAGACTCTGGAATATGGACTACATTGTGGCTAGGATGATATGAATTTGGAGTTCAAGAGTAAAATACTACAAAATCTGGATATGCTGGTAAAGGACATGATCAAGCATAAACCATGAGTCTACAATGAACCAGAGGCAGCTTAGGACGTGAGTGAGAAAAGGGTAGCAAATCAACAGACAAATGACCATTCAGCTCCAAAGAAGTAGAGTCTATATTATTAATTATGTCACAGTTTTGCATATCTCTGAAGCTTAAATATGAAGAAATCTTAGTTTGTTTTAGATAGTATTTTATACATAGATATATATGTATATGATAATGGCATCTATCATGCCAATTTTGTTTACTCTGGGAGTTTTTTGGACAAGTAGTTACAACCCATAATAAGAAGTGGTGAAGGAATTATGCCACCTTTTTGTACATATTTTGATAAATCCTTCAGGAGCGTTAATATAGAAATAGATTATTCCTTTCATACCAAAAAAAGAAAGAAGAAAAAGAAACAGTTCAAGAACCTGCTTGCTTATTTTCAACTCTCAACACTGACAGAAAAACAATTTCTTTTGGTAAATGCTTCTGTAAATGCAAGGGTAGGAAGGTGGACACATGGCCAGGGAAAAGGGATGGTGAAGAAAGGAATTTGGCCATTTCCATGTTAAAATCCAAATAAAAATTTTGAAAAACGATTTCAGTTTTTAAAGAGAGTACAAACAATAGAAGCTCAGTTCCAAATGAGCTCTCACCATTTTCCTAGTTCACTGTTCATTTTCATTTAAGGACTGTAAGTAGCTTGTGGGAAAGTTTCCAACAGTTGGAGCAGTTTCAACATACTCTTTTTTGTGCAAATAGATAAACAATATACTTTTTTCTTTCACAAATATATAGGTAGTAAAACTCTGTTTAGAACGAGTTTCAAGAAAAAAAAGTGTAGAGCCACCAAAGGAAAGAGATTAACAAAAGAAAGATATCCCAAAACAATGATATTACTATATATTCAACTATAAGTTATAATTGATATTTATATATGGAAAACAAAGAAATTTGACAACTATATGTGGTCAATTGATTGAAAATAACATCCTTTTACTCAACTTTATACTAGGGAATTGACCGATATAAGATAAAGATGTAACAAGCATGTTCCTAACAAAGGTTTGAGACAACCAAGTTGCTTGTTGAAAAAAGGTTCTTTCCAATGAAAATCATGATCTATATATTGTAGAATATCTCTTTCAAACATGCCAAAGAACCTTTGCACCTCACATTCATCGCAGAATTGTAATTTATAATTCTCGACTCATAAAGATAAGTACTTACCTATGTCAACACACACTAGCCTCTTAAGATATTTTAAAAGGAGAACTTGTCTGTCTCAAAGAGAGACAAAATCTTTGAGATAAAAAAGTTCTCATGTCTGGTTATGGAATATTGTCCAATGAAAAGGATGATCTAGAGACTAGAATTTCCCTTTCACACTTGTCAAAGAACATTTGTGCATCACCTTCATCGTAGAATTGAATTTCAAGATACTCAACTTAGATAGATAAACACTATCTATTTCACCACACACTAACCTCTTGAACAATCTAAAAAGCATCAACCCTATAATTCCATCTCTCTTCTTAATTGCTCATATGGCTTCCCATATTAAATCATTGTAAGGATAGTTGACTATTTAAACTACTGTAACAAGTGATTTCCTCATTGAACCCACTAATATTGCTGACTCTGCAAACACTATTCTTAGCACTTCAATTATAATATCGCTTCTCAATAGCATTCTCACTTTCATTAGTATTTGGTAAATACTACCGTTTCAGCTATCGTGGATGTGACATTAGTCAACGTAGTTTTCTTAAGGTAGTTTGTCTATTTCCATTAAATGTAAAACCATCCAAGAGTGATGTTAGTTTTAAATCTCTTCCACCAGTCATCTAATAACTTAAATCCCAACACAGAAAATTGTGTTGGAATTTGTCAGTGATGCCAATATAATAACTAGTCCATATCAATCATTAGCCAGAAATAATATATTTTAGCAAACATGCATTCCTACCATTGTAATAATGTAATATGAATTTCCAAACAACCTCCACAGTTTGAGTTGCACTGAGATATTTCTTGTTCAGTCCTACCACATTAACCCACCTATGAAATTTATTAAAATAGTATAACAATGATGTTTATGATGGAGCCAATCCAAGTTGAATGTACATTCAAAAAAGAAAAAGAAAAATAAATAGTATTTCCTGCTTTATGTTGGATACCCATGATCACTCTAGAAAAATAGTTGTTTTGCAAGGTGATATTTCAAGACAAAAAGTAAAGAACACGAACTGTAAGCTCCTTAAAAACCTGACAAAATCTTTAGACTTGCACACTCATGGAAAGTTCTCAACCCAATATGTGTGAGCTAAGTAGTAATTTTACACCTTGTGAATGACTTGACAAGATGTTATATTGCCTGAAAAACAAAAATGCAGCTCTAATTGCAAGACAAACTACAATCCTCTCGTAGAGTCCATAAAAGGTTGTAGATATATTCTCACTAAATCACAACTTGACCATCCTTTACTTGAGCATGCAGGTACCTTCCATTATGTTTTTGGCATGCTTTTCCATGTAGGATTAATGGCAAGGAATGAAACATTCAACCCTCAGGACAAAAATGTACTCACGTTTGTAGAAGTTGCCCCTAAAATTGGTGGTAATAATACCTAGGCTTTGTTTGAGCATTCGCATAACTACCAGCACGTTTTTGCTCTATAGGCATAGCAAGAGATGAAACATTTTCTCAAACATTTATAGGTGAAACTAAAATTGGTATTAATAATAATGCCGAATAGGGAAATGGCACTTCAATTGGATTAAGTTTTGGAAATACCAAGGCACATAAATGAAAACAAAAGGCTAAAAGTTAATTTTTGATATTTACAGTTGATTGAAAATTTAAAAGCATCCACTGCAAACAACAAATACATAAGTGAAAAAACAAACACAAACATTTGACTGAGCTCCACACATTGAAGCATACTAGAGGGAAGAGCCAAACAAAAACGTTTGACTGAGCTCCACAAATTGAGGCATACTAGAGGACAAAACCCATGAAACAAAACACCAAGATGAATGAACAAAAATACCAACTACCAACATCTATGGTCCATTGTATTTTACTATAGAATAACAACATAAAAAAGAGTAATTCCTATGTGGGTCGAAATCAAGCAATGTAGCTCCTGTTGCATCAAGAAAATATTAAGCACAAGGATAAAATATTTGAACCAACTATTTAGTA
The DNA here is from genome assembly GCA_001517045.1 of Pseudotsuga menziesii. Lineage (NCBI taxonomy): Eukaryota > Viridiplantae > Streptophyta > Pinopsida > Pinales > Pinaceae > Pseudotsuga > Pseudotsuga menziesii. The sequence continues at coordinate 97,961 of LPNX010272083.1, read as the reverse complement.
TAAGCACAACTTTGGAGGACAAATGTTGTAGATTTTTTTGCTCTTCTTGATTTGGGAATGCACCAAACCAATGTTTGAAAATAAAACATAGAGTATTAAACATGACCATTTTGGTGCCCTTGTGTATTAATTTACACATGATCATGAGATTAAGATGCACCTAAGACAACAGATGCCCTCCTGCTACACCTTTTCTTCCTTTAGTAGAACAAGTGCCCAAGGAGGCAGAGACCTTTTTATGAAAAAGACACATAAGAAACCAAGTTTCCCCAATTTCACAGCATTTACATGAGACCAAAAACACAATTTAGGGTTTCATAAACTTTGCAATGGAATTCGATGATAGAAGAGAAATAAGGACATACAACACAACCCATAAGACATAAGCATAACCAAAAATTTGAGCACAATTAAAATGTCTTGTGGTAGGCCTTTGACTTCGTAGTGGAATCCACTGAACTTGGATTCTCCATGAGTTCCTCTGGTCAGGCCTGAAATGCATCTCAAGAAGAAACAAACATTTAAGTTAAAGTAATTCCTGGCTTTGACATAAGAGGTTTGGAAAAAACTAGACGATTGTGATGGTGAAATCTTGGATCAACAGTTCCACATGTCCCATTTCAACATAAAACCCACACAATGAAACACAACAAGCAAGAATCCTCACTATGTGCAAGGGTCACCATGTACTTGCCAGATATCAATCGTTGATAAACAGCAAGGGATTTTCATTGATGAACAGAAGCAATATATAAGTAGACCACAAAACAAGATATGAGATCTCTTTCAAAAAATTGAAGGGAATGCCAGGGAAATTCTAATTAATACATGGATAGAAACATGGAGACAAGGAAAGGGAGAATGCTAAGAATTTAGTGGCTAGAAAATGCAATGACAAACAACAAGATAACAATGATACACTGAAACCACCCAATAAACAAACATTGCAAGTTGAACCTGTAATAGATAAAAATTTTAATAGCATGTCCAATCTTGGGTTTTGGGACATGTACACTACCAGTTTCCAAATTCTCCCTTCTCTTTACCTGATTGCAAATAAACTTGGCTTGGAAAGGTTCAGTTAGTACATTGGGAATCACAACACTGTCAGGTTCATGTGTTTCATTTTTATAAATAAAAAGGCAACAGACTACTGCTTAAGCTCTTTAAGTTTTAAAATTTCCAAAAGTTGAGACTTCCTAGATACATGTGCCCTAAGTGACTTCACTCTTTTCAAGTCATGATACAAGAGACCAATTCTTGAGGGAAAATAATAAGCACCTTGCACTGCTGCATTAAATGAAATATATACTCAAATATATTGTTTTATGAGATGCCTTGTATAATAAAAGAACGTTTATCCCAAAATATAGATTGCATTTAACTCTACACTTCGAGGCACATAATGCTTCTCAAGCTTGTGTATATTCATAGTAGGGACAATTAAATTCATTGAGGAATCAATATCTATTGAATGAATATTGAATTATATATAAAACATGGCTCAAATTATAGTAAAACATGGCTCAAATTATAGATCTTGAAATTCCAAAGAGTTCTTACCCGCAAACGCAAAACAACAAAGAAGGCACTCCATGAGCAGGCATCTAGAACCTTCAAACAACATGCTCTCCCAGCAAATCATGGGCTCGCATAGCTGAAGAACAGATATTTACAAGTTAATTGCAAATGTTGAACACCACAGAACTCAGAAACTAGGTTTTAAATCACAAGCTCTCGCAGCAAATCACAAGCTTTGGCAGCTGAAGAAAAGACCTACCAGATACCGAAAGAGGAGGAAATTAAGTACATCAGATTGGAAATTAAGAACTCAAACCAAATCCTTAATAATGAAAAATGGATGGAGGGGCTATCCATACTCTTTTCTACAAGTGTTTGTTCACCAGACTACTTGGATAATCCTTTTTCCAAGTTAGTATCATCTTTAACTTGCATTTGAGCAATTTCTGAAGCAATTTCAGAGTTCTAGGGTACACAAACTTTAATTAAAAAAGGTTGATCAAAGTCAACCAAAAAATCCCATTTTTGAAGCAATTTCATAATTTTAGGGCTAAAATTTTATCATTCGAATATCGATTAAACTAAAAAACAATAAATTGAAAATTTTGGGATGGCCTTAGATTTGTTTTTCAAAAAAAATTATTTTGTATTATAGATGGCACAAAACTGCTTACAGTTTGATACAAAAAAACAACTTAGAACTAACTTCTAAGGTCACAGGTACTTTTGTTTTAGCCTATCATACCAAAGATAAAATATTCCAATTACAAAAATAACAAGCAAAAGAACATTATATGACTAAATTGGCCTATTGAAATGTACTTTGAGATCTATTCATACAGTCCAGAAAAAAAAACCAAGAAGATCAAGCTTCATTTAAAGAAGATTCACCCCTCACAATTAATCCCTCTATGCTATGAATAATTCCAAGATTATTTGGCACTCTCACATAAAATAGTACCCAAAATGCTATCATCATCTGATTCCTAATTCGTAACCCCAAGGGATACATTAGATCCCATCTTATTACAGCTCAAAGCCATATTCCAGCTTCAATGTTTGGGATGCAGCCTCCTCTTGTGGGAAATCGTATGGTACCTATAACCAGTGAACACATAGAACGCAAGGGGTTCCAATTCTCTAGCCATGATACTAGTCTAGGCACATTGGTATGTAGTTATGGTGGTCAGAGAATAAACTACAATGCGAGTGAAGTAAATATAGAAGATCACCAAAATATAATACTATATGAACACACTCAACTGCATCAGATTCACAACTTCCTTGTAGTCAATATGCGCATCCTAGCACAAATTATTTATAGACCAAACAATGAGGAACAAGACATCACAACAACAGATCATGTCAACTAGGAGAAACATCTGCTTACAGGCAAGGGAATCCTTGGCATACACCTCAGTCTCATCCATCACCACAGTAGAAATATTGGATAAGTCATGAAAGGGAATGATAACCATGAGAAATTTCTTCTCCTTGCCTTACAGGTAGGGTTTCAAGAAGAACCAGCCAGTGCCAATCAAGACAATCAGGGTTAAAAGCATAATTCCCTTCAGAAAACTAAAAAAATAAAACAGAACATCCCATCCATGGGTTGTTCTCGTTCCCTTAATGAAAGACTTGTCCCCTTCCTCGCAAAGGATATTTAGGGTTTTCACATAGATGAGGGAATACATGAATACATCGATCTGGTAGGCCGTAAGATATTTTTTCATAGCCACATAGATCCAAACCCTAGCCAACGTAACATATATCAAAGAAAGTGAAAAATCGAGCTTCCGCAAAAGGGTTTCACCGGCTAAAAGATAATCCCTGCTTCCATCACCACCCTCCTCAAGATTATAAATAATTGTAGTTACTTCCATCGAAACCACGACGTTAGGGATACAATTGGAAAAGACCAAAGTAAACTAGTTTGCTTCGAGTTCTTTGAAAGTTTTGTTGAAGGGCAGTGATTTCTCCAAATCCTTAAATGTAAGCAGGGGTGTGAGGAGCTTACTCCCTAGTACACAATGAATTTTTCCACGTTCCAAATATTGTAGGATGTGAACCCAGGCATCTCTAGTGCTCAGGAACAACCCCATGGACTCTAGGTTGATATCATTCTCCTTGATGGCGTTGTATGAGGAATCCTTCACATAGATTTCTGGCAGCCTCCGTGCGTGAACCCAAATTCATTGAAGGGAATGATGGACCAGTTGTCAGATTGATTCTCTGAATGTCGGATTTCAGCTGAACAAAAGGGAAAGAACCCCATAAAAATACCATCGAAAATGACAGGATTTCCAGAAACCCTAGACTTGGACTCCATCCTGATGATATGAGATGAATATTTCATTCGATTACAGTAGCATATGGCCCCGTGATCGTCAAAATTCTGTGTGGGGCAAAGAACACAACAAAAATTGCGATGGCCATAGCTTGAAACATAGATTGTTCCATTGAAGCCTTAAACACGGTCACCTTGAACTTGAGTGAAATGTAATGTTAGAAGGACGCCTATCACATTGGTGCAAAAACCCAAATTGTTAAAATACACTAATATGGTGTTGTTAACTTGTTAAACTAAAATAACAACATTCAAAATTGAACCCTTCTGAGCCCTTCCAAAGGGTTCTATCCCTAAGTGTGAAGTTAAAATTTCCTTTCAAAAAAACAAATCTAAATTTTACCTTTACAATTAAGAAGGGTATAATTTCTGTCAACATTTCAAAAGAAGGGCAACATTTGAAATTACCCATCCAAATAAAATTCTCAATATATGGAAATTCGCATGCTATGAATTTCAACTTGTCATTCAAAATATTGAAAATTTGATCAATTATAATAACTCACTCACTCATGTCATGCACTCACTGCTTAGTTGTGCAAGATGACCAATAATGACTGATCATTATGAGGCACTAGCCATCAAGATGTGACTCTGACTCTCGATGGGGCTGCAATATAAAGTGTGGAAATGTGTCAATGACTACGACTATAACAACATAGAACAACTATTAGTCTACTACTAGGCCTAAAACAAGCTCAAAACTTTGTTCCTACTACCGATGTGAACCTTGCTACCAATGTCCACTCTTTTTCTATCAAATGGAAATTCAAAAGGTCAGTTGGATGAGTCCTTTTCTAAAAGACTTCATTTCTTGCATGACTATTGTTGGGCTATAGGAAGACCCAGGTTTTATACCATTAACTTCGCACCAACAAAAAGACCCACAGTGTTGGCCCTTTCGACAAAAACCTGCGAATAGGTTGCAGTCTCACTTGAAACAGCTATGGGGTGCCATAGAATCAGGTTTCTGCAAGTAGAAGAGGGATATTACTATACCTTTATCCTTAACAACAATTATTTATACACTACAGAGCTTCAAATTTTACTCAAATAGCTTCGCAGTTAGATAAACACAGTTTCTTGCTTAACCCTTAACTAGGAATTCACAGCGAAGTTATTATTTAGCAGTTATCTTAATTTATCAATTATCTACTTATCAATGCATAAAATAAAATCATAACAGAAACAACACAAAAGAACCACAACACCAAATATAACGTGGTTCACCCCCAGTGTAGGGGCTACGTCCACAAAACTGCGCTTTTATTCAACTTTTTTCACAACAACAGTTCTGATCTGCGCACTCAACAGTAGATCCGCCCTTCAAGCCTAACTGCGCACTTAGTTCCTTTCTTACAATCTCTAAGCTGCGCACTCAGTTGCAGTTCCTTTCCTTACAAAACCCTCTGCGCACACAACTGTAGAGGTCATCCACGCACACAGCTGGGACTTGACCTTAAAACCCAAAATAGATCTAACTTCTTCACATCATATGATCCTCATTTCATTAGATACCATTGACATCTTTACATGAGTGCCTATTTATACAAGTGCACTATTAAAAAATCATGGGCTTACACCCGAAATTTATGGACAATTACAAAAAAGAGGGCTTTGACTCAAACCCAACACCCCTAAGACTATTTTGAGTCACAACTCCACTTACAAGCTTCCACAAAAATTGTGGAGTTACCAAAATTAAGGATCGTTAAGGTGCGCACCCCAACAGGCCCCTAAGACTCACCAGTGTCCCATGCTGGGACACTCTGCTGCTTGTCTGGTGGGAGAATCTTGTTGGCAAAGATAGTAAACTGCTTGTTGAGGCCGCGCATGATATCGTCAGCTGCTTGCTCCTTCTCCACCAACTCCTGTAATGCTGATGCTGATGCTTTGCTGGCCTTTTCCTATGCAAATGCATCATACTCCTTCAGGATCTTGAGCTATTTGTCCGCAGCAGAACTCAAGTCCAAGGCCTCATTAATAAGAGGCTGCACAGAGTTCACCAAAAAAATTTCTTTCCTCTTGGACGCCTCAATTTCTTGCTAGAGATCATTACTCTATTTCACCTTAAGCATCTTCTGCACAGGAGGAAATGTCTTGATTTCTGCTTTTACTGCATCCAGCTCTGTTTGTCACTGGTTGATGGTTTCTTGCATCTTTTCTACCTTGAGGTTCTCCTACAAGTTTGCCCAGGCCTCTACGCTTTCATCTAGCAGCTTTGCTGCACTGCTCACAAGATCTGATATTTTTGTGTCCGAGGCCTGAATGTCTCTGCGATGTTGCTCCTTGAATTCTGGTAGACTCTCAAGAGTGATGCGAAGTTGAAGCTCTGCAATCTGAGCCGCATGTTCTGCTTCCATCTTTTCCATCTAACTGCAAGACTGGTGCACATAGTCCTTCAGCTTGACTATTTTTTGCTCTGGTTCTTCTTCAGCCTGTATGTCGAAGTCAAGGAGACTTCGACACGCCTCATCTAATGCTTGTGCCAGTGTAGTCTGCTTGTTTTCTGCTTCCCTCTTTTTATGCTCGGCTTCTTCCAGCTGCGCTATGAGGTGTTCACTCTGCTTTGTGGCATTTTCTAGCTGCCTGTGTGAGTAGCTATCGCGTGCTTGGATCTCCTTCATGATTTCTAATTGACACAGATGCAGCTCCATCATGGACAACTTGGTGTAATCTATCCCAACTGTCATGCTCATCTGCGAGCGAGATGCTGGGTTAGTTATGATGAGGGCTGCACTTGGTACTTTCCCTCTGTTATCTCTTGCTGGCCATTGCCTTGTGTCTTGTTGTGCACTTATTGGGGTACTGCTTGCTGTAGCTCTAGTCGCTGATCGTTCTGTGAAGTCCTTCAATTCTGTAATATTTTGCGCTATGCTAGTGAGCGCATCCAGGTGCGTATCCGCGAACTCGGACCACTTTTTGGTTAGGACTTCTGTGGACTTTGTCAAAGCCTGATCAAGCTCCTCACTTGTCAAGGTGGGCTCTTCGACAATATTCTTCCCTTTTGATGCCTTCGTTTTCTTTCTGGACTGAGGTTTAGTCATTTCCTCTACCTCTGGCGTCTTGCGCTTATCTGGGCGATTGGGGTCAGAGATTGTTTTGACCGACTCTTCTCCTTCTTCATCCATTCCATCCTCACCACCCTGGTCGCCTTCATTCTCTTGCGACTCACTTTGTTCTTCAATTTCTTCGAGTGGGTCATTCTGCTGCATCTAGCTAGGACCTGCACCCACATCCGTCACTAGAGGTATTCATATACTGGGCTATGTCCCTGTGTCTTTCATCCATTCAGCCAGCCACTATTTGACTATTGCGAGGATTTCTTCCTCGTTCACCAAATATGGCAACTTTGACCATTTGTTCTTGTTATCTGTGCGGGCCTGAATAAAGACATGATGCATGTCAACCCTGAAGTTGGCTATTTCCACATACTGAGAAAAGAGATCATTACTGAGCCGCGGTGTCTTCAGAATCTTATATGAGATACTCATCGAGTAAAAGGTGAACACTTAGTTCGTCATTTGCTGGAAGCTTTTATCTTGCGACACCCACAGAGATGCGTACCTTACTGCGCCAGGCATATGCAGAGGCACATCAACAAATTGTGCCTCGGTAGGTTATTTCCATCCTACCAGTGCAATAAGCACTAACAACCATGAATAGTGAAAGGGTCTACCTTTCTCCTGCGCGTCTCAGACATCTTCAAGAAATTTCTTGGCAATGTACTCTTCCCATTTGTAACTGTAGCCTTCGGCATAGTTCGTAGCAATACTGACAATCGGTGCAGATACTTCATTCGGTCTACACTTCCGCATTAGCTTGCATGCTAGTAGTTCTGTGGCAAAGCGAATGTTTTGATGCTGAATGGTCGAGGTTCGGTACCCTTGCTTCCCTTTTGTTAACCTGAAGCATTCCTTCATATGCTACGCCAGCTTCATGTCTTCGTGCTTCCCAACAAATTCGATCCCAGGATAAGGCCTTTCCTTCTGCAAGCCTATGATCCTATTAACCAGCTCTCCATTAATAGGGATTCTCTCATCTCCAATCTATAGGTGCCCATCATGCACCAACACCAATAATTACTTGACCACCACAGTAACCGGTGTGCTGCGACCGAAGTGGGGGACATTCAACATTTTCAACAAGCATGCCTTCGCTAAGCTAGCAGCCCACTGTTTCACTTCTAGCAGTGTCGCTCCAGTCTCTGGGTAGTGAACAGAGTGCAAGTATGTTCTAGGTGCAAACTGTGGAAACTTCCCACGATCATTCGTATCGTGGTCTGCATACTTAAGCTGATCTATTTTTCCCGTCATTGTCCCAACCAACTGCACACCCTGTGGCAGCGAAGGGGTGTGAAGTGTCAACTTGGTTGTCCGCCGAGGTGGCTGAACTCCTGGTCGAACAGGCGGAAGATAAGGGGGTTGGTGTGATGCAACATTATCCGCCTCGCCGTCTTCAAAACCTTCAGGTGGGATCTCTGCTGAGCCAGAAGGGTTCATCTTGGGATCCTCCGGTGTTTTCCCTGATTGCTTGTGTCTGTCTTCATTCCTCTTAGAACAAACTTCTGGTTTAAACTTCTTCCTGGTAGATCATGTCTGCATTGGCTAAGTCGGTGCTTGGGGAGTCTCTTCGCATGGTGCAGATCCAGGAGGAGTGCTCATAAGGTTCTGCAGACCCCTCTGTTTGAACTCTCTCAAAAATTCTTGGACTTTGCGATCAGCTGACATGGAATGAACTGTAGAGCTCAAGAAACTACACAATGCGACATTCGCAGTTCTGAGTGACTTCTTATCGAATCCAACGACCATTCTTACCATAAATGTGCATTGAAGACACCAAATCTGACAGAGGTCTTGTCTAAACGACGCTAGATTCCCCAAAATCCCATCATTACAGGTAGTTAATGTTGTTAACGTACCAGCGCCGCCAAATATGCTTTTTCCCAACGGTCGCATTTTAAGCTCCGACACACCTTTCCACTTCGGCACAACCAGTAACTTTGGATGCACCACAATAAGGGTCTTCGACACAATCCAGACCTTTGCCACATCCATTTCTTCATCCTAATAGTCTTCAATGGTGGCGTACTTAGGTATTTCTTCTGATCCAATGTTGAATTTTCTGGTCTTCAAGGGCTGAGTTACTTCAGGAGCTTCAACTACTGGGCCATGTACTTCACAATATCCTTCTGACTCAGGAATATTGATGTTGCGCAGGTCCTCATCCTCGTCAATTGCGAGGCTATAACATTCTACTGCATTAGCTTATTGTGCCTTCCAATCAGGTTGGTACTCGGCTGTTTCTTTACCATCAAACACCTTAGTGTGGATCAGCCTAACAGCTACGTCCAAAGCAGGGCAAACCTCATTAATAGAAAATGTAAGCACAAAACTATCAACAATACTATCCCAACTTACAGTACCATGACGAAGCTCCACCTCCGCATACCAGTTCTTTGCTACAGGTTCCAGAGTGTGCACAAACCTATGTACCCATTCTTCATGAGGTACATGCTTCCATGCTTCATAACACTACTCCAAATGTTCGCGAGGGCTAGTCTTACCATTAAACCTGCTTCGCACCTCCCGAGGTTGATCCACGAATCTCAGGCGAAGGGACTTTTGAAAAGCTTCCCAACTATGAATATACTTCTTATGACCATTCCACCATCTAGTAGCTGTGGCTCTAAATACTGAATCTAGAGTCTCCATTTTCTGTGAATCTGGTACTTGCTCTGAAAATTGCAAAATAAAATCTTCGGGGTCTGTCAAGCCATCAAAAATAGGTAAGACTCTTGTCTGTGAGCCAAGCCATCTGAGAGACTTGGTAATTCTTGCACATCAATGTCCATGTAGTTCATAAAGTCTATTCTGCCAATTCTCTAAGACTTCATCTGAATCAGTCATGCAAGAACTATCACACTTCCAGTCCATTATACCTTCAGGAGTAGGGTTAACATAGTCTTGTTCTTTAGCTGTGATGTTGTAGATATGATCCAAAACATCATGATATTCATCTCTGACTAGCTCTTTGTACCTTTCTCCTTGAGAATGGTCCCAGGTTACTATGACTCTCAAGCCTTTACCTTCAAAAGTCATCTTCCTGCTCTTAAGGTTGATTACTGTAGAATTCTCTATTGCCCATTCAATTCCTAGAAATGCTGGATAGGGGTTGCTATCATCAATTATCTCAATGACTTCAAAATCTGCTAAGGTACTGACTCCATCAATGTCTACTGGGACACTAGGGAATCTTCCTAGGGGCACAATCTTCTGCTGATTGGCTAATCTCAACTGTATAAGGGACCATTCAAGGGTAGGTTTTCTCATTTGTTCCCATGTCTGCTTAGTTAAGACATTTACTTCTAATCCCAAGTCTAGAATGATATCGGTCATGTCATACTCTCCTATCTGAGCATGCAATCTCATTTCTCTTCCAGTCCTTCTAACTATATTAACAATTTTTTCTTTACCAGAGCTTCGCTGAGGCTCGCAAGAAGCAATAACTTTCTGTAACTCATTTAAAGCATTCTGATTTCGTAAGAGCTTCATACAACTCTGTAAAAATGACGACAGTGTACTTACTTTATCCATCGAAGCTTCTTGAGACTGCAATTGCTGTTGATGCTGTTGCACAGGTGCTATTGATGTGCTCGGATCAGCAAAGTATTTTTTGGCTTCCATAAATGTTTCTTTTTCCCTTCCCACATCGAAGGTTGGAACTTTCTCTGAGGTCTTACGAACCCAAGCCTCATCAGGCTATTTCTTCTTGTTCTACACTTGCGTCGTAGCTCCACTCCTTGTAACAACGTTAATTGCTGGGATAGGTCTTTCTTCTACAGCAATCATCTGAATATTCTGAGTAGGAACGCCATTTCTTTCTTGTATTTTAGCTATCAGATGTGGGCATTGCTCAATAACATGATCTACCGCTCTGCAATATCGGCATGTCGTAGTTGGGTTCCGATAGTCTCTAGCTAGATGTCCTACCTGATTACAGTTATAGCACACAACCTGGCCTCAATCTCTTCCAGGCATACCACCATGACCATCACCTCCAAAATTACCTCGACCTAATGTACTACCACGGTAACCATATCCATCATTGCCGTGTGCATCGTTTTGTACCCTATAAGCATCATATGTTCATTCTCGCATAAGGTCAAAACTATGACATTCCTCTTCGTTGTGTCCAACTGACTTACAGAACTTGCAATAGGGATTCTTAGGTACTTTCACATATATGTATAGCAGATAGCAGTCTTCAAGTCGATGTTGGCCAGTTGTTCTACAAATCTCACAATATAGAACATTAGGGTTAAATGGGTTTGGCGCACCAGTATTCAGGTAATTTCTTAACGCAAGACACTGTTCCTTGTCATGACCTTCTGTCCTACATCGTGTACACCAAACCTATTCACGAATAGATTTCCCCTTCTTCATGTCGCGAAGCTCCAAAGCCATTTCTGTCAACTGCGCTTGTATTTGGGCTATGCCAGAATTATCTTCGACAAGAGCTGTTTCAAGCTTCAAAGCAATTTCCAAAGCCTCTTGCTGATCAGCAACCTTCTATTGCATAAGTGGAGACCCGATATGAGGTAATAGAGCTACAATGAACCATTCTTTATGCTGTGCTGGTCCAATAGTGAAACTAACTTGATCTAGCAGAACTTTGAACATCTGATCAAAGTCCCAAACTGATTCACCTCGCCTCTGTTGAATCTCTTTCGGTTTAGTTATACACTGTGACTCTGATTTAGGATTCTTGAACTCTTTGATCATCGTTGTTTTAATATCAACCAAGACATGGTTCTGAGTACTGGAAAATTTCATAAACCAGGTCAAAGCTCGGTCTCTAAAAGAAGTGACCAGCTACGCTCTTCTTATATCTTGATCCAAAATGTTCTTAGCAGTCCACATAGCTTTGCATAAAAACAAAAACTATTCTGGATCCTCTGATCTAGTTCCTTTGAAGACTGGAAGCTTTATATCATCATTCATATGGGCCATAGTGGATCAAGGGGGGGAAGAACTTATTGGGGTAGACTGACCTGCGACATGAATACTCGGGCTAGGGTTACTTTCAGGGGTAACAGATCTTCCCGGCAGAGTTATAGGAGGGTTTCTAACAAAAGGGGTTTCTTCAGATTCATGGTCTTCTGGCGTATACTCAGTATTCTGGCCTAGGGTATAGGATTCTAGGTTTCTCTTGTATCTTTTACCGCTTCGCAGCAAACCACTTTGCTCGTCGAAGTTACTTTCACTTCCAAACATAGGTTAGTAAAAATAAATCTAGCAATCTGATTCTATAAGCAATATGCCTTTCTCAGCCAAGAGAATTTTAATTTGCAGACTAAATGAATTTAGGTACTTACCCCTTGGTCCTTGGAAAAAATGTCTCTCAGCTTCGCTAAAAGAGGTACTTCTGTCGATGGCAAACTCTATCACAAATGCTTCAAGGGTTTGCATTGTCTAGAAATCAACAGCTCGTGATATCGCGTTGTTCACTCTTTTCAATATGTTAATTCTTGTGGGGGTCCAATCAGGAAACCGATCTTCGTTGAAGTTTGTCTTTCTTTCTGTCAACCTGGATAGCCACTGGTACAATTCTATGTGGATACTACCAAAGAAAATTTCATAAACATCTGAAAAAATGTACCTTTGCAAGAAGTCGTCCGAGCTACGACGAGGATCCTTGTTTTCTTATTCAGCAAATTTCAAATAGGTCTCTTCAATCCAGTCACCGATTTCTTTTACTGAGGGTCTCCAAAACATAGCCCTCCAGGTACGACGTAGATTCCTCTTGAACAGATACTGAGTTCAACCGGCAACGGAACCAAATTGTTGGGCTATGGGCAAACCCGGGTTTTATACCATTAACTTTGCACCAACAAAAAGACCCACAATGTTGGCCCTTTTGGCAACAACCTGCGAACAGGTTGCAGTCTCACCCGAAACAGCTATGGGGTGCCGCAGAATCAAGTTTCTGCAAGCAGAAGAGGGATATTACTGTACCTTTATCCTTAACAACAATTATTTATACAATACAGAGCTTCGACTTTTATTCAAATAGCTTCGCAGTTAGATAAACACAGTTTCTTGCTTAACCCTTAACTGGGAATTCACAGCGAAGTTATTATTTAGCAATTATCTTACTTTATCAATTATCTACTTATCAATGCATAAAATAAAACCATAACAGAAATAACACAAAAGAACCACAACACCAAATATAATGTGGTTCACCCCCAGTGTAGGGGCTACATCCACAAAACCGCGCTTTTATTCAATTTTTTTCACAACAACAGTTCTGATCTGTGCACTCAACAGCAGATCCACCCTTCAAGTCTAACTGCGCACTTAGCTGCAGTTCCTTTCTTACAATCTCTAAGCTGCAGACTCAGCTGCAGTTCCTTTCCTTACAAAACCCTCTGCGCACACAGCTGCAGAGGTCGTCCACGCACACAGCTGGGACTTGACCTTAAAATACAAAAATAGATATAACTTCTTCACATCATATGATCCTCATTTCATTAGATACCCTTGACATCTTTACATGAGTGCCTATTTATACAAGTGCACTATTACAAAATCATGGGATTACACCCGAAATTTATGGACAATTACAAAAAAGAGGCCTTTGACTCAACCCTGACACCCCTAAGACTATTTTGAGTCGCAACTCTGCTTACAAGCTTCCACAAAAACCGCGGAGTTACCAAAATTAAGGACCGTTAAGGTGCGCACCCCAACAACTATCATGTACTCACGACAACTATAAACAACACTTGATGTCATGCAAATACAAATAATGGCATTTAGCTAAGATCACAAACTGTACATAGGTTGATTTATACAATGCTATAGAGAGGTGTCATTGGGCACATGATATGGAGAAACAATGAGTTAGAAAAAACATTTGGACCAAAGCACTTGCACAATGGTTATTAATAAAATTTAAAAAAACAATTGTTGGATCAAGTATAGTCTTTCAATTTGATGGGTGGCATGATCATGATGTAATCTCCCTCCTTCCTTTTAAACATTTGTGGTTTCTCACAACAATTTTCCTCAACGGTCACCACCAAAATACATATAAAAATTACCTAGATTTACATCCTCTTCTCTATAATCCTCATCTCATAGTCATAACTAAGAATTATTATGCATGCACATCCTCACATTATAATATCAATTAGGTAAAGGCACAAAACAACCATAAAATATCAAATGTGTCAATATGCAAAGAGGAAGAGACAACTATAAGTAAGTATTATATTAAATTTATCATATAAGAATTTAGTTGACAATATCAACTGAGATTTGACACATTGGATTGTTGTGATATTCTTATCACTCCTTACCAATGTGATTGCAAGGAATTCTTTGAAGGTGAATTCTATAATTTTAGGTCTTCTTCCTAATTATCATGCCTTTTGGTAAGACAAAAAGGAGGGTAGAGACCTGCAACAACATGAAAACAGTTTCAACATAGAGGTATACACATTAACTGTTTTCATTAAATAACTTAAATTTCCTACCTATGACTATCGATTCACTGAATCATGGACTGGTACAAAACATAGAAAATTTGAGAGTCGTGAGCCCTTAATTACTCACACCTAGAACTTTCTCAAATCTAGCCATTAGTAAACTTCTTTTGGTAGTTTGCTTCAATTTAAAAGGTAGATTGTTGAGGCTTGAACATGCAATGTGTTGCAAGGCTTCAGTTGACTTAGACTTGATTCCGTTGCTCCTCCATCCCATACATGTATGCTTTCACGACAAGTGTTGAACAACAAAATTTGATGCCCCATGGTTATGCTATCATTGCTAACTTACTTGGTATCTAGGATCTGTTTTCTTTTATGTTTTATAAGTTGTGTATTACTTTTTTCTTAGGTGCCCAATCCCCATGATTCTTAAATCTCTCAAGTTTGGATTGTTTCCCTCTCTCTGGTTTAAATTAAGTTTTTGGTTATATATATATATGGTTGTAGGTTTATTATAGCCTTGTTTTGCTTAGTGACTTCATTTTGTATATAGTTAATAGTAAGTAATTCTCTCATGGTTATAATTATTCTTTAAGACTATATTTAGTTACGACGTCTTGCAATATGCATAAAGTCGGAGCGGATGCCCCAATATGGCTATCACATAGTCTAAGTAGTTTCTCTATATAATGAAGTGTGCTCCAACTCGAACTAATACAATAAAATAGTTGTTATGTTAGTGAACTATAAAATTAATGATCTATATATGACAAATTAATGTGTTAAAAATAAGTTTGATTGAAAATATATCATTTTTTCATGTAGATATTAAGAGGTGCTCAATTATTTAAAATTGCAAAAATTTGGAAAACGATATTTATTTTTTGCATTTTTTTTAAAACGTTTAGTTAATTTATACTTATCAATTGAAGTACAATTATTTATATTGCCCTTCATCTTTGAAGGGCTCCTAGAATAAATAACCTTCCAATTGTAATTAAGACGCCCCCTTCAATTTGATCACTGTACACTAATATGGTGTTGTGTGGTATGGTAAATGAAATTTGTATTTGTTTAACTTATTTTGTTTTTTTAATTTTGTTTTATTATTATTATTATTATCATTATTATGGTTAAATGGTTAAACTACACTAATATGGTGTATTGTGGTATGGTAAATGAAATTTGTATTTGTTTAACTTATTTTGTTTTTTAGATTTTATTTTAATATTATTATTATAATAAATATATAAGATATTTGTTTCTCGGTATATAGTAAAAAAATACTTAGTAACATTTTTTTTTAATTTATAATGCAAATAGTTTAATAATTAATATTATTTATATATAAAATATTTAAAAAAAATGTATATAGGTATATTTGTATAGTTATTTTCAAATATATAAGCCATAGCTCACCGCTAGGACATTGCCATAGTTAATTTGGTGTCAACATTGGAGTTGTGACACATGAGGTGGTCTACAATTTACTAAGTTCTAGGGGGTCTCTGAATCTATCTGCAGTATTAGAATTTAATAAAATGTACAAATTCATTGTCAAAATTGTATTTTTTCATTGTTGAACTCATCCACAACTAAAAATGACCAAATAAATGACCAATTGTTATGTGGTCATTTTTAGTCTAGATATCTCATGACCAAATTTGGTCATTTATCTTGGTCTTTTTTAGTTTGTCTTTTTTAGTTTAGATTTATCACATGACCAAAAGTGGTCATTTATCTTGGTTTTTTCTAGTTGACTTAAATTTATCAGTTTTGGTCAGTTATCCCTTGAAAAAAATTGTAGTGACCAAAAGTTTTGGTCTCTTGGTCACTAATCTCTCATTTTCCACTAGTGAAGGGATGTAGTAGGGAGGTGTGGTTAGAGGTAGTTAGATTGGTTGGGGAGTGATATAAGGGCAGGGGGTGTTAGTGGTAAGGGGAGACCCATGGATGTGACCTGTGGATGTGTGGGGGGGTGTCTAGGTGTTGTAGGTTATAGGTTAGGGGGTGTTAGTGGTAAAAGGATGCATAGGGATGTGTGTGTGTGAGAGAGAGAGAGAGAGAGAGAGAGAAAGATAGAGTGGAGGGGGGTCCTTAGTGGGATGGGGTGACCTGTGGATGTGTGTCTATGTGTTTGTGAGAGTGAGAGTAAAATTTGTGTTAGGAGTTTAGGAGTGGGGGGGAGGTTAGATTAATGTGGGTGTGTCTATGTGTTGTAGAGGGGATGTAGTAGGGGGGTGGGGGTTAGAGGTAGTTGGATCAGTTGGGGAGTGATATAAGGGAGGGGGTTGTTAGTAGTCAGGGGAGACATGTGGATGTGTGTGGCAGTGTCCATGTGTTGTAGGTTATAGGTTAGGGGATGTTAGTAGTAACGGGCTACATAGAGATGTGTTTGTGTGAGAGAGAGACAAAGATAGAGTTGAGGGGGGTGCTTAGTGGTATGGGGTGACCTGTGGATGTGTGTGTATGTGAGAGAGAGAGAGAGAGAGAGAGGAAGGGGTGTGTTAGGAGTTTAGGAGTGGTGGGTGGTTATATTAATGTGGGGGTGTCTAGGTATTGTAGAGGGGATGTAATAGGGGGGTGGGGGTTAGAGGTAGTTGTATTGGTTGGGGAGTGATATAAAGGATGGGGGTGTTAGCGGTAAGGGGAGACCAGTGGATGTGTGTGGGGGTGTCTAGGTGTTGTAGGTTATAGGTTAGGAGGTGTTAGTGGTAAGGAGATACATAGGGATGTGAGAGAGAGAGAGAGAGAGGAAGGGGTGTGTTAAGAGTTTAGGAGAGGGGGGGTTAGATTAATGTGCGGGTATCTAGGTGTTGTAGAGGGGATGTAGTACGGGGTGTTTCTTAGAGGTAGTTGGAATGGTTGGGGAGTGATACAAGGGAGAGGGGTGTTAGTCATAAGGGGAGACCTGTGGATGTGACCTATGGA
>LPNX010272083.1:51387-79050 GCA_001517045.1 Pseudotsuga menziesii | reverse complement strand
GTGGGGTTAGTAAGAGTTAGGGGGAAGAGGGGAGTGAGGGGGGAACATAAAATAATAAAATTATTGGTATAATTGAAAAAACATGCACTCATTGTAATATTTAAAAATATACATGTGTTGTGCTTTAATAAAACACGCTCCCATTTTTCTTCACTAAAATGCACTTCTGTTTTTCTTCAATAAAACATGCTCTTGTTTTACTTCAATAAAACACACTCCTGTTTTGTTTAAATTCAAAAATGTATTCCCTCCAAATGATAAGGCCAAGCCTAAACCCATGCTTGCATGGCATTCTTATTCCTATGTGTTTGCTTTGGACTTTGCTTCAGATTCAACATGCCTATGCCTTGGAGTATGATAAACCATGGCTAATTCAACATTATATCCAAATTTTTAATATGTTTATGTTTAGTCATTTTTCTGAGTATGCTGCACACATCCATTTTCTATAAGATTTTAGAAACAGATATGGTTTTTTTACAGATTCCAAATATGTAAATTTTAAGAAGAATACATATTTTTTTTCTATTTTTTTCTTATTTATCTTCTATCATCACTTCTCAACTCAAAAAACACACTGTTAGTGTTTCGTCCATTTCTCTTTCGTTTTTCCACCATTTAAAAAAAATGTATGGTGCACTAAAGAACATCGACCTCTACATGCTATAAAAAACCCATTTCCAAATAATTGCATTAAGACATTCAAATGATGCACCCATGATTGGCGTACTGTTTTCTAGGTTTGATCTCTTAGATAATTAAAAATATTACTTTTATTATTGGAAAAATAGTCGTTCACTAGTACTATATTTTCTCTATATGTATACTGGTTTTCATAAGTTTATTCCATCATTTAGTCACTCAGAGGATGGACCCACAAAAACATATACCTTATAATTTGTCCCAAAATAAAAAGTGTCCGTTAAAAAGTATCTAATTTTAGATAGTTTGCAGTATTTTCAATAGAAAAAAATTATATATTTGGAAACTTCATTCAATTTCCTACA
Source organism: Pseudotsuga menziesii (assembly GCA_001517045.1). Taxonomy (NCBI): domain Eukaryota; kingdom Viridiplantae; phylum Streptophyta; class Pinopsida; order Pinales; family Pinaceae; genus Pseudotsuga; species Pseudotsuga menziesii. Next base: position 78,043 of record LPNX010272083.1, on the reverse strand, counting down.
TTTCTTGTTTTTTACTCATCGCAAGATTCATTGTGTAAGTGTCTCAAAATATCCATGCAAGTTGATAGATGCCCATTTTTTCAATTTTCTATTGCATCTAAAGCGTCAAAAGAGACCCTCATCAGCTTGCACACACCCTATACAAATATAAGACATCAAAACTAAAATTAAATTTATACTTGATTACAAGATACCTGCTCACAAAGGGATCTACTGATTCATGACGGTGATGGCTCGTGTCTCACTCTTACGGACACCTATTCATTTGCATAAAAATATTTAGATTCAATTACTAAATATTAACTACATTGGACGGCAAGATTAACTACTAACATTAAATTTAATTACTAAAATAAAAATACGTGTGTGTATGGTGCCGTGATGTCCTTTGCAGCTGCCATGGATCCATCTAGTTTGAAGGAACCAACGTCCTCCCACCCGGGTGTTGGAGACTGAGCACTGAATAGATGTACATTAAAACAAACCAAGTCATCAACATATGATTCTAAGTTAAATTTATTAGAATTTATGAGATTGCATAACGTATAATCAATACTTGAACATTAAATAAAACAATAACTAACCTGGTGTAGGTAGCTATCTGTGCCATGCTCTTGCGTGGGAACATGGCATGGATTCCCACAATAAGAACAATGATGTGGAACTGGTCCCTTCGAGCTGGATGGATCATCCTGGCTACCACTTGTAGTTGCTCTCCTTCACCCAGCATCAGTAGACCGTGCAGAAGTGTGTTTCTCGGGGTGGTCCTGCTCGCTCTGTGAGGACATAGCCACAAATGTCGTATGCGTGAGAAGGTGTTGTGTGGCATGTCTAACAGACTCATGGATCTCATCTAGCCCACTATCTAACCCAGGGGGTTGAGAAAGCGGGTTTGGCTCTCTCCTAGGTGCAGGAGGTCCTCTCAATGGGTTTTGGTGGGCGTGAGGTCGATCTTGGGCTAAGCCAAAACTGACGCCCTAGAACTCGGTGATGTCAAAGTAGTTCACATGGAACCCTAACACAAAATCATCCCATAGTTTCCTGAGAAAATACTGTGGGACCTCGACATTGTTGCATGGAGGCTTGTCAAAAACCATGAACCATCTCTTCCTCCAGTTTTCTCTCCATGGCTGGTAATTACCCTAGTCCATGCAAACTCGACTCTTTCTCACATCTAGAGGTTGTCTTGTTCTCGGATCTATAAATTTGCTCCACAATTGGGCTTTTGTGATATTCATGTTTTTTATATCCTCTTTGGACATACCAGTACCATAATGTTCTTTCATTCGAGCCCTATATTCGCTCAAATTAGTTATTTCACTATGGGAAATGTTTATTGACTCTATTATGTTTTGTAGTGATGTGGCGAGGGAAACTTGAGAGGGTTCCCTATTGTTCTTCAGTTCATCACTCAAAATTCTTAATTAGTTTAAATCCTCGTGTAATTCATCTTTGGGTTTTTCTTCGTTTAATTTGTGGTTTTCTTCATTTAATTCGGGGTTTGGGTCCTCTGATTGGTTTGTTTCATTCATTTCTTGTGATGGTTCATTGGTATTTGTCATTATGTTTAGGTAATTTGTACCTGCAATATCAAAATCTTCCCATTTAAATTCATCATTTTTTAAAATTTTGTGTTTTATTTGAAAACCAATAAAAAACATCAAAATAAACAAAAAAAATGACATTCCTACTCCATCTACCTTACTCCAATGTTGTGGGTGTTGTTTTATCCTCGTTGGACACTTTCGTTGGGCTCCTTGGGGGTCATTTTCGTCTCCTTGGGGGTCGTTTTCGCCTCCTTGCGCACTCGTGGGTGGGTTGTGAACAAAACAAATTGTTCATTGTTTTGTTTCTTTTTTATTTTTTAAACACAGGGACGTGCACGCGTCCCTGTGTACAATCACACAAAACACGTGCACGCGTCCACATACACGTGTGCCCAGTTATACGTGAGCGCGTCATTAGGGGTGTGTGCGCGCTTTTGTTTTCCACGCTGGCATTCCAACATGGAGGTTCGCTACTGCTGAAGCAGGAGCACGTATTCGTTCTTGTTTTGTTCTACTCGCACGCTCCCATTGCATCATATTTGGGTAGCAGGTTCTTGCAGGCGCTCTGATATTTTCTCATTCTCATGTTCACTTAACATCTTAGGAAAACAATGATACCTTCAAACACTTAATATCTTAACATAAGATTGATACCTTCTCATGTCTATCCAATATAGTTTTTATAAAAATAAACCTTCACTAAAATAAAAGTAAGTTTAACATTAAAAACCAAATTATAAATAGTTTTTCTTAGTCTTTTATATATATTTTAGTTTCGATTTTGCAAAAACTATACAATTTTTTCAAATTTCTAATTATTCAATAAAAATAATTTTATACATATAATTTTTTATCTTAAAATTTAATAATAATTATTATTTAATTGTAAACTTATTTTGTAATTACTTGAAAAAGTTAAAATGAAAACAAAAAATCAAAAAGTTACTTCAAAAAAACAAAATTACTTGAAAAAGTTAAAATGAAAACTAACTTCAATTTTAATGATTATGCATCACTGTTCCACATGATTGAAAAAGAAATATATTTATAATTGGTTAATTAAAAATATATACATACTCACAATTAAAAAAAATCCTTCCACTTTAAGAAATAAAAATATTATTAATAAAAAAAATAGTTTTTAATTTTTAAATGAAAACTTTCACGTTAAAATGTTGTTTGGTCATATAATTATAACAACCATAAACATTAATCCATTTTTGTGCAGTACAGCAGGGTTATTTTATGCTCAATTTGTATAAAGAGAATTCTGACAGTCGCAGAGAGGAACATGCAAAGGCATCACCCGTTACGTCGTGTAGTATAAAACAATCTGTAGCATAACATTTAACTTTTAATGAGTAACATTCTTCTCTACTCGATGGCGCATCCAAATATAAATACTGAATTGACAACATATCTTATACATAATCTCAAATTTTCATATACCTGCTATGGCCGTAGGAAGTGACAGTCAACATAGTTCCTAATAAAAGTAGAAAGCAAACTTTTTGTATATTCTCGGAAATTCATCATACGTTCAACTACTCGAGAAAAAAGTAAATGTGACTGTAAAGACACGGTATGACAACAAGTGTCAGCCTTAAATTATCAGTTTTACATAATTATATTCAGTATTTAAAATATATTGTTGTGTAAAGGTAGCCTAAATGACTATGTGGTCAAAGATTATACCAATTGATTCCATATTATCTGGTTTTGTTAAATGACTATATGGTCAGAAAGTTTTTAGTTATTAATACCAAGATTATATATATTTTTTCCAATGTCAATTTTATTCTTTTTAGTAACATAAAATAATAAAGGCAGTTTTGAACCTTTAATTTAGAGTTATTGCATTTACAATGTTTTTTTTCTTATTTCCATATATTTGTGACAGTGTAATTTCTCTTAAGTTTAGTTGTAATAATGTTTTTGATATCATGGATATTTTTGTGACAGTATAATTTTTCTTAAGTTTAGTTGTAATAATGTTTTTGATATCATAGATTTTTTTGCAGAATGAAGTTTTTCACAATTTTTTTCTTATAATAGTTTAAGTAAGCAACATCTTTATGTCAATCCTTTTTTTAAACTTCAAGTTATCTTCTTTATAAATACATTGAATATCTATAAATTGATCTTACAAAATGAAAATAAAGTGTTATGGTGAATAAATAAAATAATATAATCTTTTGTGGACCATTAGTGTATACTTACTTTAATATAGTAAAATATTTTTTTCTTTGGAAAAAGTAAATAAACCATATATAATAAATTTAATATTATGATAAATCAAACAATTTTAATTAACTTATTTGGTTAAAGTGTAGGTCTCATCTACCTCAATTCAATTATTTTCAAGAATGAGCTGATTAAAAAAAACATCCAAAATCCAATCTTTTGATTATAGCAATAAAAAAACAATATAATTAACCAATACCCAAATTAATTATGGCCCAAAACAATAAAATATAACGTCACTAATTTCCTATTAATATCTCATTTAAATATTCATATTGATTTCACAACATCTCTTTCCAAATAATACTTTTTTTGTTAAGTAAATATTATCTCATATTATGGGCTTCCTTGAGTCGATCAACAAGATTAACTTGAGTATAACTAGCACAAACACAAGTAAAACGGCAGGTGAAAGCCTATAATCTTTCATGGACCACTTTACTTATAGCTGTGTTAGTATATATATATTTAAAATAATAAAAACAAGAGACAGCCATCATGGTTTGCAATAAGAAGTTGAGAATACACTTTTACTTTTTTTTGTTTTTTTAATAATTTCATTCTTAAATTCATATTATCAAAAGGAAAAAGTGACTAGAAGAGAATGAAAACTATGGTTCAAGGCTGTGAATGATTAAATTCATTGTTTCAGATAATAATGCTTAATTAAAATATGATGGTTGGTGATTATTGTAAATTACATTGTAAATTAGCTGAAATTGAAAACAGTTTAATTGTAGAGTAGCATTATTTTCAAAAGGTGAATGCAACTATTAAGCAACAGAGAGATATTAGATGAGATATACAGAATTTGTGTGGGGCACATAAGCATATATATATTATACAAATCCATATGATGAAAGGTGGGGAGCTTTTATTGCTACTATTCAAATTCTGACAGTGAATAGTCTATTGCAGGCCTGCGCCTACCACCAACCCATTGATTGATTCTACGAACGATGAACGATGAAAACAGAGCGTGCCATCACTATCTCTGTAAAAATCTCGTTTCCAGAACCGATAGAAATTTGGAGCATCTCAAAAGTGTTCCGAATTGTTGCATATATATGTCAGCAGCTGCCATGGAAAAAAGCTTAACAAGGCAATCAAAACTCTGTGGCTTTAAAGTCAAAAAGAAGTGGAATCTCGTGGCAACTGTCAAACCAAAGAGAATAATGTCGTTAACTATGCGAACGCACCTCTGTAGTCTCTATCACAAATGATCTCGGAAGCCATGAAAGGAAAAAGCATCTATCTCTTTTATCATCGTTATTATTTCGGGTCCCAGCTGGGCTCGCTGTTTACCTTTTGGGCAGACTTGATAATTCCTCCGATCAACACGGGCGAGAAGGAAGGAATTGGATTTGTGGCGACTGAAATAGGTTTACATCCGCAACGAGGGATGGATTTTGATGGCGAAATTACCCGTTACAGTAGATTAAATTACCCGTTACAGTAGATTTTCCCTTGAGATTAAACCTAACGGTCACAAATCTTCAAACTTATGAAGTAAAATGCTTCAAACATTTTATAAAATTGTTCAAACCCTGTCAGCCAGACGCTTTGTGCTTGTTATCAATTTCATGGTATTCAACATACGAAAGTCTCGCCAGCGTGCTGATGTAGGCGGGATTTGTGTGACGTTATCCACTCAAAATTTAAAAAGTATGAAGATAGTAGAAGTAGAAGATAGTAGAAGTATGAACTTTTATATATATATATATAACAAATTAGTTTTGATATAACAATAGTAAGTTTGGGTTATCAAAATGTTGGTTATATTGCAAAAGTAAATAGTAACCATATATATAAAAGAACAAATTAGTTTGATATACCCATAGTAAGTTTGGATTATATCATGAGTATCAAAATGTTGGTTATATTACAAAAGTAAATGGAAGTAACCATAGATAGAAATTAAGAGTTAGAAGTATCGAGTTAATTTATGGGGAATGCTCATGGTAAGAACTGTATTTCATATTAAAAAAAATCAATTCACTTAGTTGGGGAAGATATAACTAAAGTAAACATACTAGTTAATTAACTATGTTATTAATATTTTTTTTATATGTCGTTGGTTGAAATTTGACATCCATCCTCTATTTCATATGATTGGTAGGGAATGGAGTTTTTCTTCATTTGCAATTTCTACATTTTTTTAATTTTTATATATTTTATATATGTAATAATGTTTTGAAGATGCACATTTTTTTTTTACATTTAAAAAAAAGTTTTGTGGTATAGAGAATTGTTTGCCAAAATGCAAGGCTACCTAATCTAAGAAAGAAGAGAAGGAATAGAAGGTAAAATGATGTTATCATTTATTTGTATAAGCTTTGTAAGTTAGATATCAAAGTTTAAGTTTAAAAAAAAATTATTAAATTTTACATTTATTGTAAAAAATTGATAATCAAATTTGGACATAGATTGGAATGTACACATTAAATTAGGTGTAGTGACTAGATTCATACAAGGTTATACATTTATTTTGGTGGAGATATTTAAAGTCTTACTAATGACGTGTTTATGGAAAACAAATTACATGTAGAGTTTACAAAAAAGAAGTACAAGATGAGATATGATCACTAATACATAATATCAAAATATTGATGGTTTTTCGTTGCTATTTCCACATTTTGTGTCTCAATTGCAACAATAATGGTCACGATGTTTCGTGGCTATAACGACGAAATTTATAAGTCGTCGATATAGAGACGAAAACCACATGTCTTCTATACGGTGGCCTTGAATTTGATTTTTTTAATTCATTTTCTATGTTTCATCATTCTACTCGCAAAGTTGTCATCCCTATAACAACGAAAATATGGCCAAAAACTCCTAGGCAAAATTTTGTTTCCATGCAAAACCGTGGAACACTTTCGACGAACGTTTCTCTCTCTATCGACGAATTCTGGAATTTGAACAGAAATTTCTTCCATGTATTCGTCGCTCTATCGACAAAGTTGTCGTCCCTATAACGACGAAAATATGGCCAAAAACTGCTAGGCAAAATTTTGTTTCCACGCAAAACCATGGAACACTTTGGACGAACGTTTGTCTCTCTATCGACGAATTCTAGAATTTGTACAACAATTTCTTCCATGCAAAACCATGGAAAACAAATCTATTTCGACGAAATTTGCAAGTTGAACAGTAATTTTTCCACGAAACTTCATCTCTATAGCGATGGTATTCCTGGAAAGCCACCATAGGTTTCAACAGTTTTACAATACCTCCGATGAAAGTTCATTGATTTCCACGGTTTGGATCTTCAATAAGTGCTCGTGAAAAAATATATACTATATTTTAAAGACAAAGAAATGGCTAAAATGTAACACACGAAAGGTGATTTATAGAAAAGAAATATATCGGGAAAGTAAGATATGGAAAAAAACATATTGAAGTAAAAGGGAAAAAAATAAATGGGAAGTACAAGGGGGAGGTCAAAAAGTGTTAACTCACTCTAAAAAATAAGGCATGGTGATTTAAAAAGTGCCCAAAAGTACCCAAAGTGGCCCTAAGCACCCTAATTATTGCCTCAAAAACATGTTTTCCCATTAGGATGCACAAATTCATAATAATTGGCTAAAGTACATAATTAGAGGCTTAAGTGCCACCTCTTAGAGCAGATTCTATGACAAGGTAGGAGGGTACATCTATAAAAATACCATCGATAAAAATACATTGTAAGCACCATAGGGATCGTATAAACCTTAATTAAATGATATTCTAGGGACCATTGAGAGTTGATTTCTATGATAAGGTAGGGGGGTATATGTATAAAAAATACTATCGATAAATGACGTAGGCACCACTCGGCTTGGATCAACTTATTTTGATCTTAAATTAGTTTAAGCTCACTCAAGCTTAAAGATCCCACAAGGGCTTGGAAGGATGTCCACAGAGCTTGGAAGAAGCCTACAGAGGCCTGTAGATACCCATAGAAGCTTAAAGAAGCCCACAAGTCAAAATTAAAGGAAGCCCATGTTCTGAAGATGAAGGGAGCCTAAGCTTTGAAGACTGAGGAAGCTCGTAGGTGTAAATGAAGCCAGAGAAGGTCAATCCCGCAATTTCTGGAAGAGATGAAAATGAAAAATTGATCCTTCTTATGAAACCACCTCAAGCATGGCCAAAATCGGTCAAAGTTAGTACCAAATATGCCCGAAAGAAAAAAAAAGTCCCTTGAGCACATGATAGAGAAGAAACATGTTAATCAACAAAAAATTGACAACGTAGAGTCTATTCTTTTACTATGCATGATCTCATATAATAAACTTTTTATCATAGATCACTTTTTGGCATTGATCAGAAGTAGGTTGCATAGTTGAGCATGCAATTTGTAGTTTAGAAACCATATCATAATTGCCTTGGAGACACTCCTCATGAGATATCATCACTTTCTATACTACATGTGAAGATCTACTAGTGATAATTCATCATACCACAAAAAACATAAGGTGCATTGAATTCGTCTGTATTGAAAAATAAATAAATAATAAAAAAATAACTCAACCCCTAGGGAAAAAGAGTATTTGTTCACCTGGAAAATCTGTGTAGGATCTTTGTAGTGCCAACTGGTGGTAAGTTGTTTTGATGTTGTTCATTATTTGGAAGAGGTGAATATGAAAAGTTGATCCTTCTTATGCAACCACCTCAAGCATGGCCAAAATTGGTCAAGCTAGTAACAAATATGCCCATAAGATAAAAACAGCCCCCTAAGCACATGATAGGAAAGAGACATGTTAGTCAACAAAAAAATAACAAATTATTTCTATTCTATACTGGGAATGATCTCGTGTAGCAAAAAATTCATCATAAATTACCTTTTGGCACTCAGAAGTAGGTTGCACAGTTGAGCATGCAATTTGTAGTTTAGAAACCATATCATAATTTCCTTGAAGACACTCCTCATGTAATAACATCACTTTATCTGCTACCTTTGAATATCTAGAGATATGAATTTATGGTCCACATATGTGCCATGCAACAACTAAAAGTTTATCATCACAGTAATTAGAACGTGTAAAATAGTGCAACCAATAACCAATATTAATCATTTAAGTGCCAGGCTAACCATAATGTTATTATCATTCACTAGATCCTATATGTAAGCTCTGAAATATAAAATCATCAAGTCCCTTACCATCACCCAGCTCTCAATAGCAATAATTAGTACTAAGAAAATCCAAAACAATACTAAGTAAAATAATGTCAAAATTATATCACTCTGCATTCAGAGATGTAAGGTTCCAGATCTCAGTAAAAAATCAGAATTACATTTACCCATAAAACTAATGTGAATAAGGAAGAAAACTAATCAACTCAATAAGATATATTTTACAAAATACACCACCATCTAAATAGTTTTAAATACTAACTTGTTTTCTGTTTTGAATGTGTAGAGAAGGAAGCTAGGGCATATGAGGTCTACAATACATATTCCAGACCTATGTTTGATAAAGGAGAGGGCTCGGATTGTGGGAGCAACAAGGATGCATTTTTAGGGTTTTACACAGAAATTCCTTTTTAGGGCTTTGTTTTATAAAATAAAAGTTACAAAAGCACATAAAAATTAAGTCTAAAACCTAAGATAAACAAAAATAACCTAAGAATAATATTTACAAGTATACAACTCAAAAAATTTAGTTTTGAAAGATAGATGAACAATTGGTTTTGAAAAATTAAAATTTCTTAACCTAGGGTTTCATCATGCCGAAATTACAGGAAGAAGGGCCGAAAAAAAGCCTAATTTCTTCTACTTGATTTTTCTTCTATTTTTCTACATTACTAAGAAGCATTTTTGTTTTGCGTAGAAGGTTGTCTCCTAGTTTGGATGATAGTCTAAAAGTAGTTATTTACTATTGGTTGTATCTCTTGTATCTTAATAGAATGAAATAGAATTTAAGGATAAAGACAAACACATTAAGGATAAAGAACACGTCAAAACCCTTACATTATCATTGTCCTTTCGCCAGATCCATTTGCCCATACAACTTGATAAGAGTTGTCCACGAGATGTATTTCCATCACCAAGACCTGCATAAATCATGAAAGACAAAATTTTTATATGAGTAAATAATATATAAGCAAATAAACAGTCATTTAAATCCTACTACAAAGTCTTGTAGAAATCAATGAACCGTGAAATGTTAAATTTATTAACAATTTTTAAATAAATAGATATGCATTTAAAAATTTACAACCATCTTTAATACATAGTAATAAAAGAGTATTTATACCTTATTGAGCTCCTCTCGGTTTCAAGAACAATTTTATATTCTCTACCGAACAGGGCCAACCACATCAAGGTGGAAGCTCATATGACCCCTCGGCCCCCTCACATCGCTCTCAATTGCCCATAAATGATGTTGTTTACATAGAAAACATATAAACATTGATGCATAACTAGGCTAGTCATCAAAACATATAAACATAAAAGCATTGAAGCATAATGAGGTAATTCATATAAACAATGTTTTAGACTAACAACATCAATATACATCCAAATACAAGTCATGAATTTATACATCTGCTTTTTCTTTGATTTATGTTTTTTTGCATTGTAATAACTGACGATAATTGGGATATTATCATCATCATTTGGTGGAATATCTACAAAGCCATTTCCTACTAGTGTTTGTGTTTCCATACCCTCATCTATCATACTTCTTGTACGACATTGAGTAGAGGGTGGAGGCAATTCCGAAGGGGCGTGAACTGCAACAACGAAAATGGGCATATTGATATGTTGAAATATTGTTGAAATTAATAGTTCATCATTTTGACTAAAATTACAATATTGCTATTTACCTGTCATTGTAGCTATGAGAGCTGGTGTGTTAATTGTTTCTCTACTTGCTAATTCCTCTTGCGGTTCACCCTCCTAAGCTTCACAGTCTTGCATTGAAAAAAGAAAATTTATAAGTATACGTTAGGAAATAAATATCTATAATCACAATAGATATTTCTATTTCCAAAGCACACATACTAGAATGGCCACTCTTCTCCCCACTATCATGGGACATGCACACCCCAACATCAGTTGGTACGTTATGAGTACCACTGGATTCATTGTTGCGTAAAAGAAAACATAAATATTTAGTTATGGGCTATATAATAAAAACTGAATAGACTTTAATAGTATACTACAATGATGTCCTTATTCATTTTATTTACCTCCATCTGCGTCATTGGGGAGAGCGGAGTCTGCCCCAAGCTTTTTCGATATTCAATGACACTTTTAAAACCATACTTGAAACCAAGCTTTAGGTCTTCCTCGGTGGCAATATCTTGGAATGTATTTCCCTGCAATGCATAACACATATAAAATTTCCAGTATTAAAAACAGATATTTTTTCGCTACTTTCAAATAAATACTCCCCACCATTAATCTTTTAATTCTTACGATTCGGGCTCTTAGTTTTCTATAGCCACCCTAGCCCATTCTATGTTGCCCGTGGTTTTCCACTCTGTCCTTGGTTGCTTTGGAGGTGTTTGGTAGCCTATATATGAAAATTTTGAAAAACTTTAGATATCAAAATTCTTGCTTAAAAAAAAAGAAATAAATAAATAAGCATATTTCACTAAAAAGATGATATGTGTTGTACCTTTCTTTTTGATGTCGTAGTTGTTTTCCTTGTCTGTTTAGCAAGTTCTCCTTTTCATCCTCTATGATTTCCTTCCACTCTTTCTCCAAAACCATGGGAGGGTGCACCTCAGGAGGCACCTCTAGCATAAATTAAATTAACACACCTTATCCCACCTTACTAGGTAAGCTGAGTAATATGGTATTCAACATACTAAAGTCTCGCCAGCATGGTAATGTAGGCGGGATTTGTGTCACGTTATCAGGGATAATTTTAGGGGCGAATTTTAGCCCAATGGGCTATTTTTCCATGTTTTTCTCCCAAAAAACATTCGCAATTTTGCATTTTTTGAAGCCCTGTTTCGCCCAATTTTGATGGGGTAAAAATTTTTCACCCTAAAAATCGCCAAATTATTATATAAACGATATAAAATCCTTGGAAATTAAAATATTTTTTGAAAAATATCGCCAATTATTTTATAGTTGGCATTTTAAGAATTGGTAATATTCGCCAACATTTATACACTTTTAAATAAGTATGGTCCCTTAAAATCATCCCTGCACGTTATCCACTAAAAATTTAAAAAGTATGAAGATAGTAGAAGTATGAACTTATATATATATATATATATATATATATATATATATATATATATATATAACTGTAACAAATTAGTTTTGATATAACAATAGTAAGTTTGGGTTATCAAAATGTTGGTTATATTGCAAAAGTAAATAGTAACCAATATATAAAAGAACAAATTACTTTGATATAACCATAGTAAGTTTGGATTATATCATGAGTATCAAAATGTTGGTTATATTACAAAAGTAAATGGAAGTAACCATAGATAGAAATTAAGAGTTAGAAGTATCAAGTTAATTTATGGGGAATGCTCATGGTAAGAACTGTATTTACTTAAAAAAAAATCAATTCACTTAGTTGGGGAAGATATAACTAAAGTAAACATACTAGTTAATTAACTATGTTATTAATATTTTTTAATATGTCGTTGCTTGAAATTTGACATCCATCCTCTATTTCATATGATTGGTAGGGAATGGAGTTTTTCTTCATTTGCAATTTCTACATTTTTTTAATTTTTATATATTTTATATATGTAATAATGTTTTCAAGATGCACAAAAAATTTTTACATTTAAAAAAAAGTTTTGTGGTATAGAGAATTGTTTGCCAAAATGCAAGGCTACCTAATCTAAGAAAGAAGAGAAGGAATAGAAGGTAAAATGATGTTATCATTTATTTGTATAAGCTTTGTAAGTTAGATATCAAAGTTTAAGTTTAAAAAAAAATTATTAAATTTTACATTTATTGTAAAAAATTCATAATCAAATTTGGACATAGATTGGAATGTACACATTAAATTAGGTGTAGTGACTAGATTCATACAAGGTTATACATTTATTTTGGTGGAGATATTTAAAGTCTTACTAATGACCTGTTTATGGAAAATAAATTACATGCAGAGTTTGCAAAAAAGAAGTACAAGATGAGATATGATCACTAATACATAATATCAAAATATTGATGGTTTTTCGTTGCTATTTCCACGTTTTGTGTCTCAATTGCGACAATAATGGTCACGAGTTTTTGTGGCTATAACGACGAAATTTATAAGCCGTCGATATAGAGACGAAAACCACATGTCTTCTATACGGTGGCCTTGAAATTGATTTTTTTTTAATTCATTTTCTATGTTTTGTCGTTCTATCGGCAAAGTTGTCATCCCTATAACAACGAAAATATGGCCAAAGACTGCTAGGCACAATTTTGTTTCCATGCAAAATCGTGGAACACTTTCAACGAACGTTTCTCTCTCTATCAACGAATTCTGGAATTTGAACAGAAATTTATTCCACGTATTCGTTGCTCTATCGACAAAGTTGTCATCCCTATAACGACGAAAATATGGCCAAAAACTGCTAGGCAAAATTTTGTTTCCACGCAAAACTGTGGAACACTTTGGACGAATGTTTGTCTCTCTATCAACGAATTCTGGAATTTGGACAAAAATTTCTACCATGCAAAACCATGGTAAACAAATCTATTTCGCCGAAATTTGCAAGTTGAACAGTAATTTTTCCACGAAACTTCATCTCTATAGCTATGGTATTCCTGGAAAGCCACCACAGGTTTCAACAATTTTACAATACCTGTGACGAAAGTTCGTCGATTTTGCGACGAATGTTGGAATTTTCAAAAAAAAATTAAAAAACTGTGGAAAGGCACCTTCCTTTCCACGGTTTCGGATCTTCAATAAGTGCTTGTGAAAAAATACATACTATATTTTAAAGACAAATAAATGGATAAAATATAACACACGAAAGGTGATTTATAGAAAAGAAATATATCGGGAAAGTAAGATATGGAAAAAAACATATTGAAGTAAAAGGGAAAAAAATAAATGGGAAGTACAAGGGGGAGGTCAAAAAGTGTTAACTCACTCTAAAAAATAAGGCATGATGATTTGAAAAGTGCCCAAAAATACCCAAAGTGGCCCTAAGCACCCTAATTATTGCCTCAAAAACTGTTTTCCCATTAGGATGCACAAATTCATAATAATTGGCTAAAATACATAATTAGAGGCTAAAGTGGCACCTCTTAGAGTGGATTCTATGACAAGGTAGGAGGGTACATCTATAAAAATACCATCGATAAAAATACGTTGTAAGCACCATAGGGATCGTATAGACCTTAATTAAATGATATTCTAGGGACCATTGAGAGTTGATTTATATGATAAGGTAGGGGGGTAGATGTATAAAAAATACCATCGATAAATGACATAGGCACCACTCGGCTCGGATCAACTTATTTTGATCTTAAATTAGTTTAAGCTCACCCAGGCTTAAAGATCCCGCAAGGGCTTGGAAGGATGTCCACAGAGCTTGGAAGAAGCCTTCAGAGGCCTGTAGATACCCATAGAATCTTAAAGAAGCCCAGAAGTCAGAAGTAAAGGAAGCCCATGTTCTGAAGATGAAGGGAGCCTAAGCTTTGAAGAATGAGGAATCTCATAGGTGTACATGAAGCCAGAGAAGGTCAATCCCACAATTTCTGGAAGAGATGAAAATGAAAAACTGATCCTTCTTATTGAACCACCTCAAGCATGGCCAAAATCGGTCAAATTTGTACCAAATATGCCCGAAAGAAAAAAAGTTCCTTGAGCACATGATAGGAAAGAGACATGTTAATCAACAAAAAATTGACAACTTAGAGTCTATTCTTTTACTATGCATGATCTCATATAATAAAAAATTTATCATAGATCACTTTTTGGCATGGATCAGAAGTAGGTTGCATAGTTGAGCATGCAATTAGTAGTTTAGAAACCATATCATAATTGCCTTGGAGACACTCCTCATGAGATATCATCACTTTCTATACTACATGTGAAGATCTACTAGTGATAATTCATCATACTACAAAAAACATAAGGTGCATTGAATTTGTCTGTATTGAAAACTAAATAAATAATAAAAAAATAACTCAACCCCTAGGGAAAAAGAGTATTTGTTCACCTGGAAAATCTGTGTAGGATCTTTGTAGTGCCAACTGGTGGTAAGTTGTTTTGATGTTGTTCATTATTTGGAAGAGGTGAATATGAAAATTTGATCCTTCTTATGCAACCACCTCAAGCATGGACACAATTGGTCAAGCTAGTATCAAATATGTCCATAAGATAAAAACAACCCCCTAAGCACATGATGGGAAAGAGACATGTTAGTCAACAAAATATTAACAACTTATTTCTATTCTATACTGGGAATGATCTCATGTAGCAAAAAATTCATCATAAATTACCTTTTGGCACTCAGAAGTAGGTTGCATAGTTGAGCATGCAATTTGTAGTTTAGAAACCATATCATAATTTCCTTGGAGACACTCCTCATGTAATAACATCACTTTATCTGGTACCTTTGAATATCTAGAGATATGAATTTATGGTCCACATATGTGTCATGCAACAACTAAAAGTTTATCATCACAGTAATTAGAACGTGTAAAATAGTGCAACCAATAACCAATATTAATCAATTAAGTGCCATTTATTGTATGTGATAACCTAGATATAAAATACTAAATTGATGAAAATTTAGTGCCAGGCTAACCATAATGTTATTATCATTCACTAGATCCTATATGTAAGCTCTGAAATATAAAATCATCAAGTCCCTTACCATCACCCAGCTCTCAATAGCAATAATTAGTACTAAGAAAATCCAAAACAATACTAAGTAAAATAATGTCAGAATTATATCACTCTGCATTCAGAGATGTAAGGTTCCAGATCTCAGTAAAAAATCAGACTTACATTTACCCATAAAACTAATGTGAATAGGGCAGAAAACTAATCAAATCAATAAGATATATTTTACAAAATACACCACCATCTAAATAGTTTGAAATACTAACTTGTTTTTTGTTTTGAATGTGTAGAGAAGGAAGCTAGGGCATATGAGGTCTGCAATACATATTTCAGACCTGTGTTTGACAAAGGAGAGGGCTCGAATTGTGGGAGCAACAAGGATGCATTTTTAGGGTTTTACACAGAAATTCCTTTTTAGGGCTTTTTTTTATAAAATAGAAATTACAAAAGCACATAAAAATTAATTCTAAAACCTAAGATAAACAAAAATAACCTAAGAATAATATTTACAAGTATACAACTCAGAAAATTTAGTTTTGAAAGATAGATGAACAATTAGGTTTGAAAAATTAAAATTTCTTAACCTAGGGTTTCATCTTGCTGAAATTATAGGAATAAGGGCCGAAAAAAAGCCTAATTTCTTCTACTTGATTTTCTTCTATTTTTATACATTACTAAGAAGCATTTTTGTTTTGTGTAGAAGGTTGTCTCCTAGTTTGGATGATAGTCTAAAAGTAGTTATTTACTATTGGTTGTATCTCTTGTATCTTAATAGAATGAAATAGAATTTAAGGATAAAGACAAACACATTAAAGATAAAGAACACGTCAAAACCCTTACCTTATCATTGTCCTTTCTCCATATCCATTCACCCATACAACTTGATAAGAGCTGTCCACAAGATGCATTTCCATCACCAAGACCTGCATAAATCATGAAAGACAAATTTTTTATATGAGTAAATAATATATAAGAAAATAAACAGTCATTTAAATCCTACTACAAAGTCCTATAGAAATCAATGAACCATGAAACGTTAAATTTATTAACAATTTTTAAATAAATAGATATGCATTTAAAAATTTACAATATCTTTAATACATAGTAATAAAAGAGTATTTATACCTTATTGAGCTCCTCTCGGTTTCGAGAAAAATTTTATATTCTCTACTGACCAGGGCCAACCACATCAAGGTGGAAGCTCATATGGCCCCTCGGCCCCCTCACATCGCTCTCAATTCCCCATAAATGATGTTGTTTACATAGAAAACATATAAACATTCATGCATAACTAGGCTAGTCATCAAAACATATAAACATAAAAGCATTGAAGCATAATGAGGTAATTCATATAAACAATGTTTTAGACTAACAACATCGATATACATCCAAATACAAGTCATGGATTTATACATCTGCTTTTTCTTTGATTTATGTTTTTTTGCATTTTAATAACTGACGATAATTGGGATATTATCATCATCATTTGGTGGAATATCTACAAAGCCATGTCCTACTAGTGTTTGTGTTTCCATACCCTCATCTATCATACTTCTTGTACGACATTGAGTAGAGGGTGGAGGCAGTTCCGAAGGGGCATGAACTGCAACAACGAAAATGGGCATATCGATATGTTGAAATATTGTTGAAATTAATAGTTCATCATTTTGAATAAAATTACAATATTGCTATTTACCTGTCATTGTAGCTATGACAGCTGGTGTGTTAATTGTTTCTCTACTTGCTAATTCCTCTTGCGTTTCACCCTCCTAAGCTTCATAGTCTTGCATTGAAAGAAGAAAATTTATAAGTATAGGTAAGGAAATAAATATCTATAATCACAATAGATATTTCTATTTCCAAAGCATACATACCAGAATGGCCACTCTTCTCCCCACTATCATGGGACATGCACACCCCAACATCAGTTGGTACGTTATGAGTACCACTGGATTCACTGTTGCTTAAAAGAAAACATAAATATTTAGTTATGGGTTATATAATCAAAACTGAATAGATTTTAATAGTATACTACAATGATGTCCTTATTCATTTTATTTACCTCCATCTGCGTCATTGGGGAGAGCGGAGTCTGCCCCAAGCTTTTCCGATATTCAATGACACTTTTAAAACCATACTTGAAACCAAGCTTTAGGTCTTCCTCGGTGGCAACATCTTGGAATGTATTTCGGTGCAATGCATAACACATATAAAATTTCTAGTATTAAAAACATATATTTTTTCGCTACTTTCAAATAAATATTCCCCACCGTTAATCATTTAATTCTTACGATTCGGGCTCTTAGTTTTCTATAGCCACCCTAGCCCATTCTATGGTGCCCGTGGTTTTCCACTCTGTCCTTGGTTGCTTTGGATGTGTCTGGTAGCCTATATATGAAAATTTTGAAAAACTTTAGATATAAAAATTCTTGCTTTAAAAAAAAAAGAAATAAATAAATGAGCATATTTCACTAAAAAGATGATATGTGTTGTACCTTTCTTTTCGATGTCGTGGTTGTTTTCCTTATCTCTTTAGCAAGTTCTCCTTTTCATCCTCTATGAGTTCCTTCCACTCTTTCTCCAAAACCATGGGAGGGTGCTCATGCTTGAGGTCAAGTTGCAATTTATCCCTATATTGGGCCCTGGTATATTTTAAATTCTCACCGACTAACTTTGCAACCACTTTCTTGTTGAATGTATTGCTGAACAAGTTTACCATGTGGTGTATCGATACATCTCTCTTTGCGCTATCTTGGCTATTCCACCATGTGCGAATGGTGTGGCCAAATAGCACTGATTATTTGTCATTCAAATTCCTGTAGAAAACATTGTTGGGCCTGCAAAAACATGTAATCCATTAATTTATTATAATTTCATCGTATGTCCATTCCAATTTCATGATTAAAATGAATAAAATAATTAATAAATACCCTCAATATTTTGAATCTTGATCGGAACACAAGCGTCATCCACTAGAAAGGTGAGATCTAGTGATGCAGTGCTTTTAACTTGTGCTGCTCCAGGAAACGTTTCCTGGTCATCTACAGTAGGTTCATCTCTGGACTCATGTGGATTCGTAGGCTCCATATTATCATGCTCCAACATGTCATGCTGATCAAAATAGGTGCCCTCATCAATGTATTCAAGGACAACCAGAGGAGTGTCAGAAATACTCATTGGTACATTGCTTTGTCGGCATTGTTGCTGCATTGGAGCATCGCTGCTACCTATACCTGTCTCAACAGTTTCTCTAGTCATGGGTTGTAAAAACTCATACAAAAAAAACTTTAATTTATCAGATCACTTGGAAAAATAGAAAACATAATATCAGATATGAAATCATGTCATAGCTTACAAAAATATGTGAAGATGCCAGTTACCCCATAATATTTTATTTGTTCTTTCATATCTTCAATCGTTTCCCCGATCTCCTGTGTCATGGGCCTTATGCAAGCCAAGGAAATCATTTCTATGTTTTCCTTTTTAAGGGCCTTTTTTATAGTATCCATAGGGTCTATGGAATATTAAATATCATCCTCAAGATCCTCATCACCCAGATCAAGTGCAATGGACTAAATTCGTCAAACAATAAAATTAAGCAAAATAATTTTAACATCATTCAAACATTGTTATTGTAATGAAATTTAGTTACTATTAAGAACTAACACTTATCTGATGTGGTGTTGTGGCTGGTGACTTCCCACGGTCAGCCCGTATTGATCTACTTCTAGTGGGTGATTGTCCACGGTCACCCTGGACTGTAGAAGCAGTAGGTTCCTTTCCATGGTCCCCACCCTGACATGATAAATCAATCAATAATTCATTATAAGCAAAAAAAATGTGAATGTCAATAGTGGAAATCGAATGCTAACAAAAAAAATCAAAACATTTAGTTAAATTTAACACTTACTTGAAGGGGTACAGAGTGTGACCTTCCACGGTCACCCTAGACCATAGAAGCAGTAGGTGCCTTTCCATCGGTGCCACCCTAACACAATAAATTAATAAATAAATGTTATGAAAATAATTGTAACATAATAAAAAATGAGATATTACAATAATATTTATTTTTACCTCAAAAGTAGAAGACACACGTTATGTTCCATGACGAACATGGGCAGACCCCTGCCACAGTGTAATAAGCATGTTATCACATGGAAATCTTTTGGGGTTGGAGTTTCTAGTTATTGTAGTCATATTTAGTTACTATATTTAGTTGAGTCAATAATTGTAACATCAACAAAAATGAGATATTGCAATAATATTTACCTTTACCTCTGATGGAGAAGATACATGTTTTGCTCCATGGTTATGAGCAGACCCCTGCCACAGTGTAATAAGCATATTATCATATGGAAATATTCACAATAAGCACGAAAAAAGCAAATGGCAACAGTGGAAATTGAATGTTAATAGAAAAATATCAACATTTAGTTATTATATTTAACACTTACCTGATGGGACACAGAGTGTGACCTTCCACAGTCACCCTGGACCATGGAAGTACATGACATGTGTTCTATTCCATGACGACCATGGGAAAACCCCTGCCCCAGTGTAATAAGGATGTTGTCACATGGAAATCTTATGGGGTTGGAGTTTCTAGTTATTCTAGTCATATTTAGTTGAGTTAATAATTGTAACATAAACAAAAATGAGATACTGCAATAATATTTAATTTTACCTCTGAAGGAGAAGATACATGTTCTGTTCCATGGGGATAAGTAGACCCCTGCCACAATGTAATAATCATGTTATCATATGGAAATATTCACAATAAGAACGACAAAAGAAAATGGTAATAGTGAAAATTGAATATTAACTGAAAAAATCGAAACATTTTATTATTGACATCATATTTATTTACTATATTTAACATTTACCTCACGAGGCATAGATTGTGACCTTCCATGGTCACCCTGGACCATGGAAGTAGCATGTGGCTTTCCATTGCTGCAACCCTGACAAAATAAATAAATCAATAAAATTTGAGTCAATAATTGTAACATAAAAAAAAATGAGATAAGCATAACAATGTAATAAGCATGTTATCACATGGAAATATTCATAATATGCATGAAAAAAGAAAATGTCAATAGCGGAAATCGAATGTTAACAGAAAAAATCAAAACATTTAGTTATTGTAGTAATGTTTAGTTACTATATTTAACATTTACCTGATGAGGAATAACATGTGACCTTCCACGATTGCCCTAGACTCTGGAAGCCACATCTATTTGCTTTAAGTTGTAATCGATCAACAACTCTTCACCTGGAAGTATTTTTTTTGTTGCACATACAAATATATGATGTTCATTGCGTCCCTCAAATTCACAATTCGACTGCTTAGTTTTTTTCACTGGCCATGTACTATGTATAAATCCACAATGTTTCCGAACGCTTTTGGTCTCCCATCAATATACATAGTCGCCCCTTTGTTTTTATTGTGTTCTTCTAGTTGTATATAATTTGTGGAAACTCTGTATCTCCTCATGCTTCGATTATATTGGACCAAGATCAGCCAGTTATTGTATCTGTATAATGGTCTGGCATACTCCCTCAATTCAGTTACAGCGCCATAGCCGACCTTTATGCCATCCATGGAAAATATCCCCAATCCATGTAAGGATGAAGGAGCAATGCGATACATCCTCCCATTGATGAAAAAATCTATGTCCACTTAAGGTAGCTTATTAGGTACCCATCATTGAACTAGATGTCTATACCTCAAGGGAAAATCAATGTCACCTATGCTCTCAGCATCATACTTACATGACCCTCCATTGGCAATAAAATATTGCATGTGTCTAAAAAATCATTTCCTTAGCTTTTTAGATCTAGTTGATATAGAGCCAGTAGATCTAGTACAAAATGTATCACTTTCAACCTCTCCTATTATATCTTCACCATCACTCAAGGAAGATAGATCTCATAGATACCTATTTGGTGGTACCTACACTGGATAAAACACGAATATAAGCTACCAAGCGGATATAATTTAGCGTGCAAATATATTTACTTGTAATGTTTTAATATCAAAAGTTTTTTCTTCCCAAATACTTTACCAAAAGCCATTTTTCTCTCAAAGGTGTAATTTTCTTTTAGATTTATTTATATTTGAATTATTTTTAAGTATAAGACACGATTTGATTTGGTTTCGAATTTGTTCACAACACGGATATAGAAGTGTGTTTCTTGGGCCACTTGAATAGTAAATGCATGCAAAGAGGTATTGGGTTCCCCCTCATATATATCATCTTGGGGATTCAATTTGGAATGGGTAGTGGTCATATTGATTCATTCATGGATTTCCCACTGAAACTCAGCGACGTTAGTCTAACACTCCCTCTTCCACAATGGTTTGATATGCAACTTTCCTTGTGCAAGGTACTCCTTTTCTAACTATGTGCTTAATTTTTTTAAAATAGGATAACATTGTGAAATGTCACCAAATTTAGATCAATTATAGGAATTTTTGAGTGGTTTTGCACATGGACACGGATAGGGTGATGTTGGATCCAGAATCATCTTATCACAACCCTGAATCATCTTACACTACCCAAGACCATTTTCTTACCATTTCTACGGTGTTCTACAATAGGGAAATCCTGAATTTGTTTGGTCATGATTGTATGGTTCAAGCTTGTTCTCTATCAAATGGGTGATGGATGGGTTCAAGGCTGGCATTTGACAGGAAAAATGCTCGTCATGGGTCATTTTGCACCTCAAATACGGCCTATATTTCATATAAATCCTCAGAAAATGTGAAGTAAATAGTCAAAACCATAGTAGCAATATTCAAGTACAGATTCGAATACGATACGAAAAAAATTATGTAACAAAAAAATCAAGTACGACTAAAATACGGGAATAGGCATCTTATAAATAAAAAAACATGCAATTTTAATTAAAAAAAAAAATTATACGATCATCATTCCAAAGTGTAACATGTCATTCATGATTCATTAGGAACTAACATTCTGAAGTGTAACATGTCATTAATTATTCATTAGGAACTAACACAAGTAGTAACTAAGTATTGATTTATTGTGACAATGGACGAGACCTACAACTATCCTTTCTCTATAGTTTCAACCTAAAATCCAAGGGAAACAACAAGAAAAGGTATATTATATGGAAAAGAATCTCTAGTTTCGATCCGAGATAAGTAAGGGCTCATTGGACCCCATAAAAGGCTATGTTATTCAAATC
The DNA here is from genome assembly GCA_001517045.1 of Pseudotsuga menziesii. Lineage (NCBI taxonomy): Eukaryota > Viridiplantae > Streptophyta > Pinopsida > Pinales > Pinaceae > Pseudotsuga > Pseudotsuga menziesii. The sequence continues at coordinate 55,287 of LPNX010272083.1, read as the reverse complement.
CTTATCACTTCAATGGGAGAGTTGCACTAATGACAAACCAACAATATCAAAGGCTTTAGAGACGGCTAAGTTACATATTCAGGTTGAGATGATGATGGGTAACCTCTCATCTCCATCCTCTTGGGAATCATTGTTGGCAATATGGCAGATGAATGTGTTGGCGTTGATGTCAATATATGAATGGAGAATTGGTGACATTTGGTGAACTAATGATTATGGATAGAAATATCCTAGAGATGTTCATTAATGAAAAAAGAACTATTGATGGGCATAGGAATGTAAGATAAAGTTGGAAAAAGACTAAGTGGTGAAAAATTGTCCTAAAGCAGTAGTCTTATGAAAATGCCCACCATATTTCATAAGAAGGAGAAAATTCCTGCCATGGCCTGTCATTCCATAGTTGGTTGAATTATATATCCGACCATGGCACCAGTTCTCCAAACAAGTCTTTGAGGAAGAATATACATGCCTCCCAAAAGAAGTTATTTTTGTTCAAATTAGACAAGTTTCTTTAGGAGAATGTTCTCATGCTCTCCATAATTTGTGGTTTGAAAGAAATTCCCACACCATATGGGCATCCTGTAGGTGTTTGTGTTGTATACCTGACCATGTTCTTACTTTGACCTGAGAGTACCTAAGGCGGAAATTATTGATCTGCCAAAGCAGGGTCTTTTTAAATCATACTTCAGTAAAATGTTAATCGAGGAGAGAGAAAGTAGTTCCAGAGGATGAAACTGATCTTAATGGATTCATCTAGATTTCCTCCATCCATTGGATGTCTTACACTCCATGTTTGATGAAAAGTTGAAATCACCTTTGAGACCTAGGGTTTAAAATAAGTGCCAAATCACAAGGTTGAAGAGGCATTTGGAAATGTCCGCCAAATCCTGTCCGAGTGATGATAAATTAATCAGAAGGTATAGGCATGTTCTTTAATGAACTGGATATCCATCCATGTTCTTATTTTTTATTATGGTGACCACATGAGAAAAATATCAGCCTTCCAAAAGAGGTAAAAACATTATCTTGCATATCCAAAAATATGAAAAATTGACTGAGTGTTGAAAACATGAGTTTGAGATCCCAATTGGAAATGAATGCCAAAGTCATCTCTTTAACTGATAAATTCATTAGATATTATGGATCCATTCTTTGATGATCTGTGAATCCACTCATGATCTTAGTTTCCCTTTAGGTGTTCACACGTGTGAGATATGAGTCTACCAAAATGCCTCCTGGCACAGTAATGAATAGGGTCTGACAAAATTAACTAAGTGTTGAATTGAGCAGTTTGAAAGACCATTTTAAAGTGATAGCCAAAGACTATGTGTTTGTTAGTAAGGTTTTAAGGTGACATGGTCTCTTTCCTAGTTGAGGTGGATACCTGGACATACCCTTAGTTTGTTTAAATATGGTAAAGATGTGAAAAATATAAGTCTGCCAAAAGTTAGAAAAGTATGCCTGTATAGTCTTGGTGAAATAAAAGAGTAAGCTACAGGAAATTAATAAACATAAATTTATAAATGGAATTCTGCATATGTTGAGAAGGATTTAAGGATAGTCACTTTGGAATATATGATGTGATCAAAATTACACAGCATATATAAAGGAAAAAAATGCTCGCAGAGGGTTTAATGAAGACACACATAGGCTACAATATTCTTGATAACCTTCGGACTCTTTGAGATATGACAAACAGAGGAAACCACACTAACTACCATGGTATATGCCAAATAGAGGAAAAAAGATATAAGTTTTGCTGAAAAAAAAACTTGTATCAAATGTGTCTTTAAAGAATAAATATGTATGAGGGTCAATTTACTGGAGTCAATTCAAATTATAACCCACAAGTCCCAGGAAACTATACATTGTTACAAAATCAAAACCAGTAAATGGGAAAAGCTTGCAAAGTGTGTTGTAATTCAGGTAAAAGTGAGCATAAAAATAAAATAAAATTCTTCTTTAAAGGAGAAATAGGTCTTAGGTTGAATTGTACCGAGTCATTATAATTCCAGCTCCTATGGCACTAGACAAAATGTTTTAGACCCATAATAGAAAAAAATCACAAAATCTTGAAAAGTGTGTCATGATACATGTAAAACTGACCATCAAACCAAAATTATATCTATCTCTAAAGGAGAAAGAGGTCTCATGTTCAAATTTCGACAAAATAAGTTCAAATTATATCTCATATAGGACTATGTTCTAGACCATTAAATAGAATAAGATTACACAAGCTTGCACTCTATAGAATGTTTCAGAAATATAATAGAATAAAATAACAAAAGCTTGTAATTTGTGCCATAATCGAGGTAAAAATAATTATTAAAGAAAAAATTAAATGCTTAGAATAAACACGTCTTAGGTTCAAAGTTTTGATAGAATCGGTTGAACTAGTTCAAATTACAGCTCCTACAGGACTCTGCGCACTGTTCCAGACCATTAAAACGAATAAAATTACAAAAGCTTCCAAATTGTGCCATAATTCATCAAATTATAAAAGAGCACGACTGGATTGCAGTGCTCAACCCATATTTATTTTTCCCAAATTTAAAGAGGAGATTTAGATGGTCCAATAATATAAATCCATTACTGGATCCATTGATAATAGAAGCGATGGTAGCAAAACAAAAAAATTATAATTTTCGTATGACTATACTGAATCCTTATAGGTTCAGAAATTTGACGTATTTTTCCCAAATTCCTATGCTGCTAGGGTTAATGGGCTTATATAATTCATTGGGCCCTTTGTTATCCTCTGGACTGCGGCCAGATTGCCTCCCCTAGGAATAGACTACGGCTGGATTGTTTTGTTATCCTATGGACTGCGGCTGAAATTCTTCCACTGGGAAGGCTAGTGTCCTCTAGAATGGTATCCCCTGCTCCTCTATTTACCACTTCTCTTCTCATCAAATTACCAATGTTCTATATGCTACTAATGAACTAATGCGTGTGAGTGAACTTTTTCGTTGTTGTTTTGCTAATGAGCTAGTGTGCGGGTATTTTTTAATTCTACATTTTTTGTTTGTTTATTTGCATATTTTATATTTTGTGTTTTGTTTTATTTTTTTATTTTTCATACTTATCTTTTGTTTAGTTTATTTTGGGTTTTTTTTCATATTTTATATTTTGTTGCATTTTAAATTAATTATAGTTAAACAACTCTATGTTTTCAATTTAGTGTAGTATAATTTAATTTAATTTAATTTAGCTAGGATTTTGTCATAATTTGTATTGGTTGCATTGCTTATAGTCAGATCCTATACATAAGTCCCTTCAAGGATGAACATGATGATGCTGACGATGATCATGATGAAGATGAAGACGACAAAGATGATGGTGATGACAACAACAATGACGATGATGATCATCATCATTGTCCTCGTCATCATCCTTGTCATCGTCATCACCATCATCTTATTCATCTTCATCAATATCATCATCATCATGTTCATAATCATCATCATCATGTTCATAATCATCATCATCATCCTCATCATTGTCATCATGATCTTCTTTATCATCATCATCTTCCTTATCATCATCATCATAACCATCATCTTCATCATCAATGTCTTCGTAATCACCATCATCATCATCATATTCATCATCGTCATCATCAACATCTTCATCTTCATCATCATATTCATCATCAACATCATCGTCATCCAATTCATTAGCATCTCCATTATCATGATCATGATCATTATCATCGTCATCATCTTCATCATCATCATCATATTCCCCATCATCATCATTATCATCATCTTCATCATTGAAATTTTAGGGGGAGCTCAGTGAATGAATACATCTACATGATAGGGGGAGCAACTAGTTGACTGAAAAATTAAGGATTGCTCCTAAAACCCATTCTAAGGACTAATATGACAATTCAATATG
>LPNX010272083.1:11387-46387 GCA_001517045.1 Pseudotsuga menziesii | reverse complement strand
GAAGTACCACTCTCTAGTTGTTAATGTTTGATTATGACTATAAACAGTTTTAGATCCTATTTCGAGGTTTAACCTCGAGTTCTGAGACATTATAAAAAGGCTCCCCACCAGGGATCAAATTTGAAGGGCAGGGTCCCATTTCACTTTTAAGGGCTATGAGATAGTGAGCCCTTCAATTCTTACATGCAAAAATAAATTATTCTTTTCATTTGAAAATGTAATAGTAAATCCATCGTTCATTATTGTTTTTACTAATTCCCTAATAATATGACAATTTGCCTTGTTGTGCTATATAAATTTGAAACGTCCTTCCTATTGGGTCTCTTGAATCTTGATTTGAACACATATGTTCCTCTTCATTTAGTTTGATTTGTTCATATTTCACACCAATATTCTTGGTTGCACTGATCCAAGTTGAATAAAGGTGAACATATAGTAAACCATACTCTATCACTCTCTTACGAGGTAAATCCAATAGGTGTAGAAATCTATAAAAAAAATTGTTGCTCATGGTAGAATTCCTTTTGAAGATTAAGTTTTAGTGATTTAGCCACCAATTAGCTTACTTCCTATTGAGTTTCAAGTGGTTTCCATTTTCATACATTGAGTTTCCCTCATATTTATCATGATAATGAGGCTTGTGGTTGTTGTTGATATGTATACATTCAATTAGCATTACTCATTGTATATCACATGGATGTAAAAATGAAAAATAGAACTCGGGGATGCATAACAAAAATCCTCATTTTCATAGATAAATGCATAAAATCCAAAAGCCAAAGAAAATATTTGAGGGTTACACATTACAATTTACAATTCTCATAAGGAAAATAAAACCACTTAGTTGAGACAACTATAATTGTGGAAGCAAGATAGCTAAGACACCACCCTGTGAACAAGAATGAACCGTCGCCCCAGCAACAACCATACCTGCAAATGCGTAAGTTAGACCAAACCCTAAAGTATCCATGNGCCTTAAGAGAATGCCCGCCACAATTCATGGTTTGAGAAGAATTCCTACACCATGGTACCGTCCTATAGCTAGTTGGTTTGGCTACCTATTCATGATTTTAGTTTTCTTTAATATTTCTTAAGGAGAAAGATACAGGTCTGCCAAAATAGGGTTTTTTCACCAGTGGATGAAAAAATGGCTAAGTAGCCCCAGAAAGATGCCCGCCCTAAATTATGGGTTAGAGTAAATGCTCGCAGTACATCAGGGTCTTGTAGATTGGTCTTCAGCATACCTAACCATGTATTCAGATTGTCTTTGAAGTGGATGAAGAAGAAGTTATGGAACTGCCAAAAGGGTGTTTTAGGCATATTAGACCAAATTGAGAAATTTGTCTAAGTATGGAATTGATGTTAAATCTACCCAAGTGGCCTTAAGGAAATGGTCGCCATGCCTCATAGGATGATGTGAAAAATTTATTGGTAAAGTGAGTCTCTAAATTGTTTTATGGAGCATACAACAATGTCACTTGCCTCACCATAGAGTCTCTACGGAGGAACATGTCAACCTGCCAAAAGTGCCTCCCAGCCATATTTGCACTATTCCAGTACTGGCAAAACTGCCTAAGTGGCTTCATGAAAATGCCCGCCAGATATTGTCCTGATGATGATATATTTATCTGAGGGTATGGGATTGTTCTTTGGTGAACTTGATATATTTCCATATTCTTAGTTTTTCTTACGGTGACCACATGAGGAAAATAGCAATCTGCCAAAATAGAAGAAAAACTGTTTTGCATATTCAAAAGTATGAAAAATTGACTAAGTGTTCAGAACATGAGTTTGAGAGGTCAGTTGGAAATTCCCGACAAGGGCTGTCTTTTTGCATGTAAATTCATCAAATGTCATGGATCCATTCTTTGGTAATTTTTCCATCTACTCATGACTTCAGGTCTCCATAGGGTGTTCACAAATGTGAAATGGGAGTTTGCCAAAATAGGAAGAAATATGTTTTGATGCTCAAAAGAAGTTAAGAAGCTATTTTTATATTCCCGCCAGAGGCTCAGGATGTCTCAGTAAATTCTAAGGGTGACATGATCTTGTTTCCTAGTGGACTGGCTATCCATCCATACCTTTAGTTTGCTTAGTGATGGTTAGATGACAAAAATATGAGTCTCATGATGTGATGAGGTTAGAAAGACACACGATCGTGTCCTAATGTCTCATTATTTCTTTGTTACATTATGATAATGGTTTGTAAAAGTATGATAATTTTGGGAATTTGACTAAGTGATGAAAAACTTTCGTAAAGCAGTTACATTATGAAAATGTCCACAATAATTCATTAGAAGAAAAACATTCCCATCGAGGAGAGACAAAGAAGCTTCAGATGATGAAAGTGGTCCTGATGGAATCACCATGTTGGCCTTTAACCATTGGGTGTCTCACACCTAAAACTGGATGAAAATAAAAATCTCATCACGTTGACCTAGGGCAAATTGATAAAAATTCTGGTAAAAATGCGTAAGTGAACTCAGTAAAATGCCCACCATTTCTAGTAGTTGATGGATTAAATTTTTTCGAGGGTATGGGTCTCTAGAGTGTTGATTGGTGCATCTAACAACATCATTATTTTGTCCAAAAAATCTTTGAATATGAAGTTACTAGTATTCCAAAAGAGCCCTCTAGCTTGTTTTGCTCCATTCAAGTAAAATGCCCGCCCAACTCAGAAGAAGATGAGTATGAAGGAAAAATCAGTTTGGTTGTGCTCAATGGGATGTACTACATCATCTGGTATCATTGGTTCAAGATTTGGTGAAAATAAAAATCACTCATGTTGACTTAAGGTTTTATAATTTTGTCCAAGTGGTAATTCTATAGTTTAAAATGCTATTTTCAAATGCCCACCAGATGATCTATGTGTGTCAATTAATTCATAAAATGACATGTATTTGTTCCTTGTTGAAGTTTTTATCTAGTCATGGTTTCATTTTTCCCTATGGTGGTCACGTGAGTGAAAAATTAACATTCCATGTTGTAAAAAAATCATGTTCACACAACGTATGATTTTTCCCATACTTAGCTTTAAAACATATACTAAACAAGTTTTTCGGATGCCCACACAAGACAAAGATTTAAATAGATATTTCTCAGCCAGTTAATTAGAAAAATATGAAATAAATAAGAGACATAAACAAAACAAAGTTTATTATTTAATTAACATACATAAATTTAATTTATTTCGAAGAGATTGATGCTTTCTTTCACAAACTACAAGCAGTCTCGTATTGATCACTGAAAACATTGGATTCAGAGATGAATTATCTATAATGTTATATTGTATGCCGATAAATACAAAACTCCATCATACAAAAAAAATTCATTAGATTTTGATAAATACATTGATATGCCAACTAAAAAGCATTTTTCATTATATGACGATAAATACATAACTCCATCATAGAAATATTTTTTTTCATTAACTGTCGATAAATACATATATACATTAATTTATACATGTCTAACATGTTTCATAGATGGTTGCAATCCATCCTCTTGAGTAGAAGACAAATATGGATTGTCTCTCTTGCCTTTTGTAGAAGACTGTAATTGTTCTGGAGTTGGACAAGGCACTTATTGCGATTTCTTTTCAAGCTCTTTAACTCTCTGTGAAACTTTTTTTAAATTTTCAAGCAAAACATTTTTTTCCGCCATCAGTTTGTTCAAAATATCCACATTTTTATTATACTTCGTTGATTCCTGTTCTTCCTTGACCTCCAATTTTTGTCTGGTATGTTTCAACTAATTTTTAACTTCAGTCAATTCAGATTTCATATTATGTATTTCTTTCTCCTCCTCTTTTTCCCTGGACTCTGTCTCACTGGGAAGGATAGAAATTGTTGTCATCATAGCAGCTGGCCCTTTTAATTCCTTTGCCAAATCAGCAATTGTGGATTTAAGTGTTTGATTTCCATATCACATCCCAAATGCTGAAATTTTCTACCTTCTAAGAGTTTTTATTCCATCTCCCTTATTTTGGGATCTTTCCCGGCCATCTTGTTTTTCATTTCTATAGGTAACGGTGATGAGGCATGCAAATCACCTAGTGCAAGGCTCATTGAGAAGAATTCTTGTAGCATATTCTCTCGACTTTCTAAGGACTTCTCTCACTCTTCAAAGGACATTGTACTTGTAGGTGTATTTTTCCTTCTACCCTTACCTTCACCCTCGCCACCTTCTTCAATGGAAATTTTTTTTGAAGTTTTAAAGTTTCATAGATCCTTGCTAACCTTGTTCCTTTTCGCTTATCAGTTTGCCTAGAAATGTTTTTTCTCAAATCAGAAATTATTGATTCTAATTCTCCAACTTTTTTTCCATGGCTTCCCTCCCACTCTTTCAACTTCAACTAATATTCTTGTACTACCTGTTGATATTCTTTAATTTTCTTATCCATTACCTGTAAAGAACCCATTTCTATCCTCACTAGTGGTACATTGAGAAAATGTGGTCTTTTTTTTCAAGTCTTCTTTGAGTTCACTCACTTCAGCATTATCTTTTTCCAAAGCCTCTTCATACGCAACCCTCACGGACTGAATTACTTTTTCAGCATCATCCATTTTTTTCTACTTCTTTGGATAATAATTTAACTATTTCTTCTTTCCCTTCTATAATTTTGTCTGCTCTGAAATGATTATCCACAACTGTCTTCTGCAACACTGCTATCTGTTTTAGGCATTGTAAAATATTATCATATTTTCTCAAGCACTCTTCCACCCAATTGCATATATAGGAATCTTGTTCCTGGAAATGCTCCATTTTATCATATATGATGAACACGTACCCACTATCAAAATTATATGATGAAATGTCTAAATGCATAGCGGAAGCCCCTGATTATGATTTGGAAGAACAATCATGCTCACTTTCCAACTGTTTAGGAGGAATTCTATCAAGAACCTGTTGAAGAATGGAAAAGTGAGCATTAGTTTGTTCCATTTTGTTTCCTGTCACCTCCTCCCAATGACCTCTATCTACTTGCCCCTTAAACTCTTTCAAAGTTATGGCAACATGAATTTCATCATTTGTGACCAAATCATGATACTATACTTGTAATTCTCCATGGTGCTCGAGAATTTGTATTAGTGATTCGTCGTTCTGTTAAGTAGGGTGTAATGGTAATTCCCCATGGTAATTACGATATTGTACTAATTCCTCATTCTGTTGAGGAGACTGTACTAGCAACTCCATATTACGTTCCCTTCTTTTACGTTTCTTAACGTATGTTTTATGAATAAGTGATATTGGAAAAGATATATTTCCATGCTGGTTGATATCACCAATATCTGTTTCAGTAGCATGAGGTCGACATAAATCAATAATTGTTTGAAGTGTGCCCGGGAAACTAAATTTAACCTTCCTTAATTGGCTCTCTTATAGGGTAGAGTGGATTTTATTAGCTAGTAGATAAGGAATATCTATAGGTATATCTTCCACCCAATGTATCACTACCTACATACATTCACCCAAAATATCATCCCTGTGATGATTTAGAATTGTCTTAAGGAAAATCTAAATCAAAGTTTTGTATATTCCGGGAGGGACATCTTGCATTTTTAAGCCATTCCTCAGAACATTTACTTCTCACCCACAAATTTTACTGGCCATCTGGTTCTTCTTTTGTCCGAGGGTTTTCCTTGAGCTTAAAATTGCTCCCCTTCTGTGTGGAATATTTGTAGCTCGGGCAACCAAATTAGGGTCAAGGTATACCCTCTTCCGAAAAATTTTGAGTTCTATATTCCCAGCATCATATTTCGAAATTGCATCATCTATCTCTTCATCAACATAACTAAACATTCCCCATAAAAAGTTGAAAACTTCTGCTTTCCTCTGGATAGTTTCCATACCTGGTGGCCACATCATTGCATCTCTCCATGCATCAGAATTCCCCTGGAATTTTTTTACTGTTACCCTATCATCTTTGGACAATTTTGTTTCAATTGGGGTTCCCAAGGAGGATTCCCACATTTCAGCCGCACTCGTCATGCTAGATGCCCTTGTTTTGAGTTCTTCCATGGTTATCCAGGTTCGAAGTAGAGGTGAGGTGTTGCACACGTACTGTATTTCAGGCTCGCAAATTCAACCCGTAGATTGATTTTCAGGCTCACAAATTCTTCCCACAAAGAGGTTTTCAACAAAAAATCAATGCTTTTCTTGGGTATGCACTTTGCACCAATTCTATTTGACTCTTCATAACTATCACACCTCTTCATAAAATAAAATTAAAAACATTACAAATTTGTCTATTTAATTTTGTTCCATCGTGAATGATTCATTCTAACCATGTCTTCATGCAAAGTAATTGTCTTTTTTTTTGTAGGGGTTTTACTAGCTTTAGTGATCCTCCAGAACTAGCATTATGCCAAAACTCTAATAAGAATGGCAGTATTTACTACCAACAAAAATAACATGCAATTCTTAAGCCCATGATCACACATATGACCGTCATGCAAACAATTTTAAAAAATATGTTTATAAACCAAATTTTTTTTGTCTTCTTAAAATTTCAGTCAACGATCATTATTGCTTCTTCCAAAAGGTAGGGAGCCCGACAAGTTGTCCTGGGCTCCAGGCTCATGACTACTCATGGATTCCAAGAACCTAGAGCCCCCACCATACCCTTGCACTATGTGTCGATCATCATGATTGTCATAGACCAAAACCTTTCTTAGTTTTTACATAGGTATCATGGATTGAGAGATATGAAGGTATATTTGAGACCCATTTTTCAGAAATTCGCCAAAAGTAGGAAAAATATTATTTTGCATATGAAGAAAAAAAATTGGCTAAGTGTTAAAATCAGAAAGTTGAAAAGGCATTTGGAAATAAAAACATATAAATATCAGCATGACATAAAATATATAAACACGTGCCTCTACTCTTCAACAATTAAATAGCATTCATCATCTTCTTCATCCAATTAAACATCTGTATCAGGATCTGGTTCAGAATACATATTGATGAAAGGCTCATTCACATCAACAACATCATCAATGGCATCTTTGCTAATTAGTCATAGACATTGTCAATGATATCATTGTCTACTACATTTGGATGATCAACCTCTTCAACTTCTTCATCGAACACATCGACTACAGCCACCTGCTCTTGATATGAATCATCATCATCATATTCTTCTTCGTGATTATCTTCATCATCTACATGATTATACTTTACTAGTCTTCCTCTTGGATCATATCTAACAATGTATGACCAACCTTCTTTACATGGTACCTCTGAGTAAAAGACTTTCTTACATTGACTTGGAAGAACATAAGGCTCTATACCCGGTTCAAATGCCCTTGTATTAACCATGGTAAATCCATTAGCATGCTCAATAACAGTTCTTTTAGGATCACGTTCATGCATCTATAACCTGTACCACTTCACCTAAAACAAAAATGTTTTAAAGGAATTAAAATCACAATTATTTATGTACTCCAAATGCCCATATTACCTATTCTCAGTTTCTTTTGGATGCCTGTCACTTCTAGAGGAAACATTGGTCACGTTAAACACTGCAATTATCCCAAAATCCAAGGTTTTCATCTTATCATCCAACATTTTGATACGAAATTTACGACCATTACACCACATAGCCTTGTGATGTTTCAACTGTAACATTGACAACAAGTAAAAAATACATTGTGAATTAAGAAACTTCATATAGGACTTAGAAAATATATTTGAAAACTCAAACAAACCAAATACATTGAAAAAATTGGAAGTAACTAGAAAAATGTGGGTAAACAATTTACTTCCTTTCTTATCTTTTAAACCATAGGCTAAATCAACTTCCCTTTGTGACGTAAGATCAAGAAATTGATGTCGATGACGATGAGATGTTTTAATCATTTCACTAGCCCCTTCCCATGATAACATGCTGTTGTACAGGACATTTTACCTTTGTAACCTAGGGTATGGGGTTACCTACTTACTACTAGACTTGTAGACAATCAGCTTTTAAAGAAATTGATATGAGAATAGGAAGATAAGATGGTTGATCCAAGCGTGGTCTTCTCTCACTCCAATCTTCTCCAAATCTTCTATGGATTCTTCTCTTCACCTGCAAAGAGCCAATTCTTCAAGCAATATCTCATACATATATAGATAAAAGGTCAGATGAAAGGAATAATAATAACATCATTGAACATATTCATTAAACCAATATACATGAGATAAGCACAATACAATATTGGAAGAAGAATTCTCTTTATTAACAAAAGGTGAATAGGTAAGAATACAACCTAGCTTCTAACACAAGGACTCCTCTGAAACCGATGACTCTAAGTTTTGCTACTCCAAGACTTTGAATATATACCACCAGCATAACTTTGCTCTCCAAAAAATTGATTGATTATCCCCACCCCAAGGCCTCTATTTATACTTTGGGAAATAGAGTGGTTTCGAAGGTTGGGATGGTTGAGACAGTTGGGATAGTTATGGATTAGGGCCCAAGTAATCCCATCTAATCTCAATTTATATTTTTTAATTTCGAATTAAGGTATACGTGGGTATTAATATAGGCAACTTGCATATGCAAGGTATACGCGGGTTGCAATGCACATAGTCGTGTATGCATAACAAAACATAGAATAAAAATATATAAAGTTGGTATGAAGATAATGCATCAAAGGTCATGCACATCTATAGTGTTTTGGCCACTTCAATCCAAATTGTCCTTTTGTGTACTGAGATGGTGAATGTCAACACTTAGATGGAGAAGTGCCATTTTGGTTGATAACCCCTACCATAGCATTCTTCACAATATTCTATCCAATGTTCCATCCAATCAAGGTTGTTTGCAATGTATAAATGTAAATCATCCCACACTCGAGCAACTATATGAAAAAATAATAATTCACTATCATTAATTAGATATCATTATATGCATAGTTTAATATAGTTGAATATGTAGGATTAATAAAAAAATAACAAATCAGTATGATCAAATAAAATTGGAAAAATACATGTGTAATATATTAATTCCAAAAAATCTAATAATTACCTTTCACGGTCGTGATTGTACCTTTCCCCAATAGGACCCCCCATTCAAATTTGTTGATGGATTTGAGATGGCAAATGCGAGGAACATTCATATTTTCTGCTAATTTAGGTAGATATTCACTAATATACACCATGCATTTATATACTATATATCCCTCAACCATAGAACCCTCAGGACGTGCTCTTTGTCTAAAAAGATCCTTCAACGACTTCAACTGCCTCTCCACCATCCACATCGACCTTGTGTGTATCAGTCCACATAATTCAATCTCCTCAACTTGGTGTATGAGGTATTGTTCTTGTGCATTGAAAAATGATGGAGGTAGATACCGCTTCATTTTACACATTAGTCGGGGAATTTCTCTCTTCCAATACCTTATATATTCTTTATGGAATTCTTTTTAGGAAATCCACCTACAAATGATGCAATAAAATAATATCAAGCCATATATAAAATTTGCAGGAAAAACATAATATGTCAATAAGTTCCTCTACAAATCATGGACCAAGTACATTTTCCATATAAAACATTACTTACCTCATGTATTTTCCAAGAACATAAATAATTTTTTTTATGTTGTTGTCAAAGTCGTATGGGAGAGATAAAGGTAGAACATACTGTATCAAAAAACACATAATTATTATTTATTTCCAAATAAGAGAATAAAATTAATAAAATAGTGCATACCAATAAGAAAATATATTAAAAACTCACAATTACCTTAATGAATGTATGACACTCATGTGTTTTAACCCCACCAAAATCACCTTTTTTTCGTTAATATATTATTTATGTTAGACGAAAACCCCATCGAAAAATTTATTTTTATGATGATCTCTTTTACAATATTACTCTGTTTCTCCGTCAAGCACCAAGGAAGACTAATATTCTGTTGACGACCATCACCATTAGAATTAATGATCACACTTTGCAATGCGTGATTCTTGGATGTTACTACAAATCTTTCCAATTCTTTCTTTTCCAGTCCTTCCATCTAATATTCGCCATAGCAATTCTGTTATTTTCTTCCCAATATGCATTGTATCAAACAAATGAACTATTTGTAGGTGCTCGTAGTATGGAAACCTACTAAATTGCATCGGGTAAATTTTCATTCCTTGTGGAAGCCCATTCGTGACTTAACGACATTCATGAAACATCAACAAAATCAAAGTAACAATAATTAATCAATATAGGTACATACCACACTAAACATAATTCACTAAAAAAGAACAAATATTTATATAAAATATGATACAAGTTGAATGCGATTGTCATTGATGTCAAAGGAGTTCAATGAACGACAAAAGAATAACCAAAGACATGATGGCAGGTTAAACTCAGTGAAAGAAAAAGGAATGAAATGTAAATCATGATGATGTGGCATGTATGGTGAGGCTGGAAAGACACAGAATGGTGTTCTGGTGCTACCAGGAAGTCAGTGTTGTAATCTGACATCATTCTGGAAAAATATGGCAACTTTGTGAAACTTTGGAAAGTGGCCAAGTATGAAAAAGTAGTAAAAAATAATCTAAGAGGATTCCTTCCATAATTCATGGTTTGAATAGAATTTCCGCACCACCATATCAGGATATAGCTTGTTGAACTGTCTATCTAGCCATGGTCTCAGTTTTCCTTAATCATTTCTGAGGAGAAAGTTACAAGTCTGCCAAAATAGGGTTTCAGGATAAACCTTGGAGAAATTCTTGGACATGGCTAAGTGTTATAAAACTAGCCCAGGTGGCCTTTGATCCATGACATTTGATAAATTTATTTGCACAAGGACATCCCTTGGTGGGAATTTCGAAACGACCTCTCAAAATCATGTTCTCAACACTTACGAAATTTTCTTGTGTTTCTCAATATGAAAAATAGTATTTTTCCTATTTTTGGTAGGTTGATATTTTTCATATATGACCATTGTAAGTCAGCCTGAAAGTATGGCTGGATAGCCATTTCAACAAAGAACAAATCCATGCCAATTGATGAACCTATTGACATACACCCAACATCTGGCAGGGATTTGAAAGTGGTCTTCCAAACTGCTTATTGACACTTAGACAAATCTCTTGAAACCCTGAGTCACCAAGGTGATTTTATTTTTTTCATCAAACTTGGAGAGTGAGACATCCACAATGTGAGGAATATCATATTGACTCAACCATGCCAATATTCTCTCCGGCAACCTCATCATCTAACCTTGTCGGGCATTTTAATGGGATAGTGCAAATGAAGGTGAGAGGCACTTTTGGCAGATTGATATCTTCCTCCTTAGAGACTCTTTTGAAAATATGAAACCATGGTTGGTTGCACCAACATAATAGATCCTATCACTTTCATATAATTTTTCTTATCATCCTATGAGAGGTGGAGCGCATTTCCTTAAGGCCACTTAGGTAGATTTTACCAATAATTCCATACTTAGACAATTTGTCCAAAACCTAAGGTGGATTTTTTGTTTCACCCAAAAATTGAAATAATGCTACTAGATGATGTATTACACCTTACTGAGCACACCTATGCTTATTTCACTCCCATACTCATCTTCATTTGCTCTAGGAAGGCATTTTACTGAACTTTGGTGTAAGACGACCTAAAACCCTGTTTTGGAAGATCCATATCTTCTTCCTCAAGCATTGTCAAACCAATGTGAATACATGGTCAGGTAGACAAAACATACACCTACATGATGACTATGTGTTGCGGTCATTTTATTTAACCCACAAATTATGGCAGGAATTTCTCTAGAGCAATTCTGACTAATTTGACCAAAAATACTTCTTTTGGGAGACATGTATCTTCTTCTTCAAGGAGTTTTTCTGAGAAATGAGGCCATGGTCAGATAGATATTTCAACAAGATATGGGATGGCAGGTCATGGCAGGCATTTTCTTCTTCTTATGAATTATGGTGTTCATTTTCATAAGATAGATGCTTTAGGGCATTTTTTCAACACTTAGTCAAAATCCCCAAATTATCATACCATTACCAACTACTACTGGAATGTAACAATCACATCATGAGACATTAGGACACCAACATGTATTTTTCAACCTCATCACACATGCCATATCAACACTTCTTTGGTCATTAATTACCTCCTTTGACATCGATGACAACCATACTCAACAGTGTCCTTGTGCTAATAAAATTCAGAGGGTGACATAGATCTGTTCCTTGTTGAAGTGGTTATCCACCCATGCTTTCAGTTTTCCTTTTGATGGTCACATGTGCAAGAAATCAATCTGCGACCGTAGGAAAAATATTGTTTTGCATATTCAGAAATTTGGCTAAGTATTGACCAATATTCCAACAGTACATAAATAATTTGGCATACCTTGACTATTTCTATTATATTCCAAGTTCCATACATGAGGTTTCATTCTTCGTTCTTTTTTCCCATTCTTGTCTTTACCATTGAATTTTTCTTTTCCTATAGTTCAATAACTATGGTTCTTAGGAAGAAAGTGCCTATAGTCATCAAACACTTCCTTTTCTAAACTCCTTGAATGACGAGATTTTATCCTGGGACTGCAAGCTAGACATGCAAATTTACCCTTTGTTTGAAGACCTACAAGATATATGAATTAGTGTAGAGAATTAGAATTACCATTTAAAATAATGCATGATATTTTCATAAGATATATATAATATTAAACAATAAAAGAAAGTAACAATATACCACAAAAATGTGTTAACCCAGGAGCATCATGAATTGTCCATCCAAGTATTCCATGGAATTGAAATCGTCTTTTCCCTATTGGTCTAGAGTTGTTATACATAGTGATGCCAACCCATAACTTCAACAACTCATCGATAAGAAGCTCAATATATACGTTCATATATTTAACCTGGTACTTACCTAATTGGTCCAACATACATGATTAATTATATTTAGCTATAATTTGTTATATATAAAAGACATAATTATCAAGCATGAAACAAATAAATGAAATATTTAGTGATCAGAATTTCAAGTAAAAAAATAAAAATTAATTAAATACCTGGAACAATAATTGCCAACATTGTCTTCTCTCTCTTGACAAACATCCAAGGAGGAAGGTTATTGTTTACAACAAAAACAGGCCACACTGAGTAGGTATAATAGAGCTCTCCAAATGGATTGACACCATCAGCTGCCAATGAAAGTTTAACATTACAAGGGTCTTCTTTGAAAATTGGTCACTTTTATTTGATGCACCTAAATGCAGAACCATCTAGAAGCATTCAACGAACATTGTCTCGACTTTTGTTCTTTGCATGGAAATCCATAGACTGTGCTATACTTTGACACCCGAACAATCGTTGTATATGTGGAATTATTGAAATTTAATGAAGAACTTTGTGAGGCACCTTTTTTGTCACTTTAGCGATTCGATACCTACTTATTTGACATTGTGGGAATTCATTTTATAATGCATATTGTCCATATTATATGATATGATCATTAGAACATGCATCAATATCTTGATACTCCATTCCAAATTATTTCATAATCACATATATCTCTCGATATGTGCGTGGTAAAATATTTGATGTTGGTAATAGAAGTTCACCTAACAATCTACAAAATTCAAAAGAATAAGTCAATGTAAACAATATTAATCATCAATATCACATCCATACTTTACAAATTAGATAACAATAGCAATATGGTAAAAAAGTCAACCCTTTATGTACATGTGAACATGCCGACATAAATAACTAACAAATTACATACCTTAGTATCTGTGTGAGACAGGTGTTTGATAAACCATTCAAAACCTTCAAGTTCACTAACAACAATATAGCAGATAGAAGATTTTTTTTTGAGCCTTCATAAAGAGGTTGATGTGCCTTCTCAAGTGGAGGATCAACATCATGACTATCATCCTGGTTGTCCTCATCCATTGGAGCAAATGTGTCTTGGATCAATCTATGTATCTCATCTTCTTGATTTGTATCACTAACGTTATCTCCATCCATACCATCATTAAGAACTTAATCAGCTTCAATATTCTAATATAGACGTTCGTCACCCTATAAATGAGTATTTCTTCTAGTACTTGGAAAATAACTCTCTGGAAGGGAACATTTTGGGGGCATTATCTATATATTTACAAACAACGTAGTAAAATTAGTGTATAGAACATATAATAAAATAATAATACATTTTAATGAAATTCATGATACCATGACTATTATAGAGAATACATTAAAAATTGAATAACCTATTACCAAGGGACGATATTCATAACCCCCTTCGGCGTGCCCCTTCTCTCTACAATGTCTTTTAGCTGTAGTTATTAAAAATATTCTTCTTTGCAAGCCCCTGCAATCAGATCAAGGGAAATAACATTTTCCATCTCCCCTCGCCTCTAATGCCGCTATAAACTGAGCAATCTTCCTTGCATTTTCATTCATAGTGAAAAATCCTTGTAGTGACAAGTAATTGCCTTACCTACACCATACCAAATAGTAACTTGTCAAATACATTAGGTATAAGTATATTTCTAAATGCAGTATATTTTATACCAATTTCTATAAAGAAAAACATGAAGACTGTGATGAATAGGATTGTCATTGATGACAACATTAATGACAATCATTTTGGAAAAATATGGTAATTTGGTGAAAAACAGAAAAATGACTAAGTGTTGGAAAACTGGATCAGGTAGCCTTAAGAAAATTCCCGCCACAAATTGTGTGTTGAAGAGAATTCCCACATCATATGGGGGTATTGTAGATTGATATTTGGCCTACCTGACCATGTCTTCATATTCTCTTGGAAGTAGTTGAGGAAGAAGGTATGAACCTGAAAAAACAGTGTTTTAGGTAGATTGGACTAGACTAAGAAATTTGTCCAAGTGTTGGAAAAAATGGCTCATGTGGCCATGGGAAGATGTCCGCCATACCTTATTGGTGTATGATAAAAATTATTTGAAGCTATCATGCTATAGCTTGTTGAAGAGGATATCTCACCATGGTCTTAGTTCTCAAAGAAGATGTTTGATGAAAAAGATAATGGTCTACCAAAACAGAGTTCCAGGGTTGTTTTGCACTATTCCAGTACTAGCAAAACTGCCTCAGTGGCCTCAGGGAAATTCCCTCCCTATATTATAGGATGATGAGAAAAATAATATGAAAGTGTTAGGCTATAGCTTGTTGATGGGTGCATCTAGCCATGGTATCACTTATCCTATGGAGTATTTTAAGACAAATATATAAATCGGCCAAAAGTAAGAAAAATATTATTTTGCATTTTAAGAACACAAGAAAATTGGTGGTGTTATATTTAGGAAATTGAAAAGGAATTTTGAAATGCCCGCAAGGAGGGGTTATTTTGATGATAAAATTTATCAGGTAGCATAGGCATGTTCCTTGGTGAACTGACTATCCAACCATACCTTCAGGTTGTCTTATCATGGTCTCATAAGAAAATTATCAATCTGCCAAAAATAGGAAAACTAATATTTTGCATAGTCACGAACAAAAGAAAATGACCAAGTTTTAAAAACAGGAGTTTGAGAGGTCAGTTGGAAATTCCCGCCAACGGATGTATTTGTGCAAGTAAATTTATCAAATGTCATGGATCCTTTATTTGGTAAGTTCTCCATCTTCTCATGACTTCAGGTCTCCATAGAGTGTTCACACGTGTGAAATAAGAGTCTGCCAAAATGGGAAGAAATATGTTTTGATGTTCAAAAGAGGTTGAAAAGCTATTTTGAAATTCTTTCCAGAGTTTGTGTGTGTGTCAACATATTTATCTTTTGATATGGTCTTGTTCATTGTTGAAATGGATAAATAGCCATGCTTGTAGGTTTACTTATGGTGATCACATGAGGGAGAAATCAATATACAAAAGTAGAAGAAAACTTGTTTTTGCAAGTTAAAAACAATTTTTGTCTAAGTGTTAAATTAAACAGTTTGGAAGCCTATATGTTGATGTGGATAGTATTGAAGACAATATACTAAAGGTGTATGGACAGATTTGAGACAGGGCTGCAGTATGTTGTATGTTGAATGACTTGCTGAGTACAGAATGAAGACTTGTTGGTTAGTATTTTTGATGTGTGTTCCCATCGAAAAATTTGGAAGAGTCTGATGTATCAATTGTATTTTGTAATCTGAAATTTGTATAGGGAGGTTGGGTGGAGCTGGGGAAAGACTTATTGGTCTTTTGACAAGTTGAAGCTTGTCTGGATGTTGTAACATCATAGTCAGTTGTAGCTAACTAAACCATTCTGGTGGGTGGTGCCACCTTATGGGTTGTAGCCCATATTGGAGATTGAAGTCTCCACTTATATAAAGATTACAAAACTATATCTTGTGTCCCTTGTGCAATTTCTTGATAGTGATGTGTTTAATTGATGAATGACATGTGGCTAGTTGATATTGTTCTTTGATAAATATGTTGTTGAAGCAATTATGAAATAATGATATAAGATTGATAGAAAAAGTTGAAATTGAGTTGAAGCCTTAGCTCACTGATTCACCCCCCTCACTCTTAGTGAGCATTGTGTATAATAGACAAAAGTTTTCATTGATTCCAACAAGTGTTGTGCAATGGCCTTTGATTTACTCACAAGGAGACCTTAATGTTTTGGGAATTGGAACACTAGGTGGCCCAAATGGTCCAAATGAAAGTTGTCCTTCTACTGTGGAAAGTGATTAACACTATGTCAATGAACAATAGCTTAGTAGAGCATTGGGTCTATAAAAAAACTGAATTGGCTAGAGTCATTGTTGACTGGACCCTCTTGTTGCAATTACTTTGGTTTAAATAAAAGGAGGGAGTTGGAGAGTTGTTAAATTCGTTCGTAAGGTACATGACCTGAAGAATACAATTGTTATTTTGATCCTGAATGTTAGTTTGTATCCCCCTATTACAGAGAGAAATTCCTATGGCTTGGGGTACCACAATAGATAGATTAACTCCTGAAATCGATCCTTTCATATATGCAAGAGAAACCAAACATCTAACACTAAAGGATCTCGAGTCATACCTTATTCTAGATGGTTGATGTAGATCCCCATTGAGCTTTTCCACTCTCGCTTGTATTAGCAATTTGCTTCCTTAACATTCGAAAAACAAGACAAGCATGATATATATAATTGTGTTAGACCTAATATAGCATATATAATCAATAACATATAAGCATTTAAAAGCATCCATGGATCAAATACTCATTCAAATACACATTATTGGATAGGAAAAGATATTTCCATTGATAGAAAATAGAGATTACAATAGTGACAATCTCTCTCGGCACGTTTGTGAATTAGAGAAACTGAGTCCCCCACTTGGGCCTCCACCACTTCAATCCCCCATCTCTCGATAGCAAGCTCACAAGAAAAAGGAAATATTGGGAAGAACACAAAGTGCTCCAAGGGACAAAGGGATGTAGACTCAAGTATAAGCTCTAGCAACAATGGACTATAGTTTTCTTGCTCTTCAATTCCTCTCCCTTCAATGTATCCAAAGGGTTCCTTATATAGATCTTCAATGGGGTAATAGAAGGTGGAATCTGAGCGATCTCAAAGCATATGGAAGGCCAAGAGACAAGTGACTCGGATCCACATCAAGGAAAACTCCAAAATCATTTGGCCTTTTGCACACATGTCGATGTATGCGGGTTTGAGGGTCAAATCCACGTATATACGAGAGAAAGGGATTAAAAGTCATGTATGACAATTATTGCATGTTTTTAGGGATGATATTGGAAACATCAAAGGTACAAAAATGGTCCATGGGGTCTAAAGAGTCTGCAGAGGGACAGGGAAGGCCATAAAGGTGTGATCCACCATGTGTGGTAAAATCAGTTGTAACAGATGCCCCCTAATGTGTGAGGTCAGAGGGTTCATACGATGGCTGAAATACATTATAAGTCCATCCCAAAAGTGGAGTGATGAAGAACCCAGTGGAAGAACCATCCATCCAATCAATATAATACAATGATCAAAACTCTGCACATAACTACAAGTAGATGTAGTAGTCTCGGATATATAAGAGTACAATGGCCATCAATAGGTATGATACAAAATATGACATGTGTGGTCATCGCCACGTACAATATAGATAGCTCAGAATATCCATGATGAATATATACACAAGATCATGATCTCCATGTAGACTGAAGATATATAATGGATCAAGATCTCCATAATGGCTGGAAATATTTGACATATACTGGAATCAAGTCACGAGAGATGAAATATCATGAACACTGGCACGATCAAGGAGGTAGCATATATAAGATGCCACCAGTATGGAAGTTCTTCTACATAAACTACTATGAGTACATGTCCTACTATGTGAATAGAGGTGTCGAGGTCGAACATAGTAGTCCATCGTTTGCTTACTGGTCATTGATGTATACCATTAACAGACGCGAGATCACCCACTGGTAATGAAAATGGGAATCAAGGTACTAGAGTGGAAACTAAAAAGTGTGAATAAATGTGTTTAGGTCGATCACTTGAAAGGATCCATCGATCAGGGGACATTGATGTATTCCCAAAACTGTCGATGGCAAGAGAACCTGCCACTGATGACTGCAAGTCTCAAGGCACTCAAAAATGACTCTAGATTCCTATCCCATAATAAATTATATGAAGTCGATGGGATGAAATATGATGGAAGGAGGGAATTAAGGCATCCCCCATCATCCAACATGAGGTACTCAGCAAAGCTGTATAATGTAGAAGGACTCAATCATAATGTGCATGAACCAGTAACTGTACCGGGAATGACTGACATGCAAAGTCAAGATAACTGAGGAATGGCCAACTTAGGTTTCAACGTCCTTCAAACAAGAGCATAAAGGTGAATGATGACTGAATGTAGGCAGCAAAAAATTGATATACAAAACTGGGACATCTCTTCCACATAGGAGGCATCGACAGAGGCTCCATAGGGACTGGAAGCTTCACCAGTTGATGGAGATAAACTTAGAGAAATGAGTATAGATCCTAAAGTCAAACTATTAACCCAACCAATGGATGTGATATATAGTGCTATGTTCGAAGGAGACATGACTCGACTGCTACCGAATATAACATCTTTTCTTGTCCGGCTTTTTGGTTTTTTGATTTTTTTTTGGACTTTTTCAAATATTTTGAAAAGCTTGAAAAAAAATAAAAGTGCTTTATAGTTACAGACTAGGAGGAGTCGAGTGTCAAGGGACAAACAAACTAGTTCCAAGAAGTGGAACATACCTATGCTCAATGCAAGGATGCACATGTAGGATAGCGACACTCTGGGGAAATTCCCCTCCCGGTAAAAATAGGGAATCAAGTTGCAAAAGAAAAACAAAATGGTTCTGCGTGGCTAGACATGAGACAAGCTCGGGCGATATGGTTGATACTCAAAGTCAGGAAAGCCGGCATAAGGCTCAATAAGGCAGGAAAAACTCATGATAATGCAATTACAACTTGATATAAGGGAGTCCTGGGGGAAGAAGGCCAGCAAAAAGATCAAGAGCTGTAACATACCCATTTACAACATTGTGCAAAATAGTTTTTTTTCCTTTTTTTTCCATAGAAGTTAGAAACTATGCAAATAATTCTTTTGTGTCTAATCAATGTCAAATGTCTATAAGGATCACCAATTTTGGATCTCAAATAAAGCAAATCCTTTCCAACCTCTCTAACATTATGTCAGGTTTATAATGCAATTATTGTCATGGATCTATAATTCCTAAAATTATATAAATACATCAATTATGAAAAGAAATTATATCCATATTGAAAGTAATATAAACTTGAAAAATGCATTCCGCATCAATTTTAAAAACATATATGCTTCGTAACTATGCTTCCCCACTTTATAAAAAAAAGTTTAACTAATATGTAAACTCATTTACCATTGTAAATCCCCATCCACACAACATATATATATAAATCCACACATATAACATATATAAATTTTACCCATTATGTCTATTTTTCGATTTGGAATGTTAAATGTTGTTGTAAAATAAAATACTAAATGAACTTTTAAAATATGGAATTACATGTATACCTTTCAATTATTAATCGATATTTTGGTGATGAGTTGTCTATGGTAATTGGTAATGGGGATGACTTAAAAAGAAGTGTTCTTCTCAAAGAAATAGAGTTATAGCATTGCTAAGTATGGACACATTTTCTAAGAGAAGACTCTGATATAGTCCATCTGCAGTTTGGCGTGATGGTTCCAAAATATACCACAATGATTTACTAAAAGGGAAAACCATACAAAACAATGAGGGTAAAACCTCACACAAAAGAAACCAATTAACAGTCAGTGATAACCGAGACTTTTATTTATGTATTTTTTTATAAAAAGTGAAGAGACATCCAAAAATGGAGTTTGAAAGTGAATATGATCCCAAAGTTTATGTGAGTTTAGTATTAACGTTTTAGTTGGTACAAGTGAAATTAAGGCGATCATATCAAGAAACCAACTGATCACTAAAATAATTTACCTTCCGTGTCAAATTATATTTTAATGGTTTCAGGAATGAAGTTTTTTTTTTGACATACTAAGAGTTTAAACCTAAAACTCCAAAAAGATCCATAACCAAAAAGTGTCATCGAATGTGGAAAATGAGGAGAGGAGAAATGAAAAGCAGTGGCATCATATGCAGAGGTTTTGATTTAGCAGACCTAAACATTGCAGATATGAAATTAAGTCCAACACCAACATTGATAAAACCAGAATTGGATTAGCATGCATATAAAGTTCTCTTCTCAGATCTAAATCGCAATAATATACAACGCTGTCTTCCAGATCTAAATCGCAAGAATGCATCATAGGTCATATCTAAAATGAAAACAATGTATTATCATGCATATAAAGTTCTCTTCTCAGATCTAAATTGCAGACATGCATCAGAGGTCATATCTACAACTCAGACAAATGGATTAGCATGTATAGAAATTTCTATTCTCAGATCTAAAATGCAGGCATATACAACATTCTCTTCCATATATGAAACCATAGACTAAGAATTAAAATGCTTGCAAGGACAGATCTGAAATCATTCATCAAATCACAAACATGGAATGCATATAGGGACAGATCTGTAATCATTCATCAAAACACATACATGCAATGCATAAAAAAAAACACACATTACAGATCCAAAGAGGCAAGCGCAGAGATAGGTTAATACTATAGAGATATCTTCCAATCGAGGTTAAGGAATAAGGTTTTCATAAACAAATTGCAATAACCCATTTACGATTCATTTCATTAGTAGGAAACAAAAAAAACAAAAGTCAAGCTAAAGTATAGATCTACTTACTTGAATCCAGGAAAAACACACTTGGATAATCAACTCCTCCCAACCATAGGAGGCAGAAACTCAATGGTTTTCTCCGCTCCACCCCTGAGCTGGATCACCAACCATGCACCCAAACAACAAGACACTTCCTCGCAACACATAACCTCGAGTCTGTAACAAGTTCTCACGATGGACTTATAACAAATAGAAAAACGCTCAACTCGTTTTTCCCATGCACAACATGGTGTCTCGTGCTATTCCAGTGCACTCATATAAATAGCTTTTCCCAGGTCTTATGCCATCCCAATAAAATCTCCAATCAGATCCCTAAATCCCTATGATTTAGGATCTTGTCCAGATGTTGAGCTTTGGATTGGATTTGGTTGGTATCAATCACTCTAACTTGCTTACATATGTTCTTTGGTGCCATGGTTGGTGTCCCCTCATGTAGTTCAGTTCCCCAAGTGTTATTTTATTTATTAATAAATAAATATAAAAGGTTTGATTGTGCAAATGTCATTACAGTCTTTGAGTTTCATAAATCATTACATAAAAATAAAATAAAATAAAATAAAATAATTTTCAAAACATGAAAAATAAAAGCAATTTCATGGGGGTATTACAAGAGTAGTATGAGGCTCTTACGCAAAGTCATGGCGATACTATACAAAGGAATCCCAGACCTAAGAGAGGACTCACAGAATGGGTACCAAATGCAAAGGGAGCTAACTAGGACACCCATGTATAGGAAAGCTCTACCATTCACATAATATCACTTCTAACAACAACATGAAGGTTTCATGATACCATGGAATGGGTTCGTACCTAAGGTTAAAATGAAACATTCATAAAATCATGAAAAATGCAAGCGGATGTGAAATCCTAACCTATATGCCAGTTTAGACATGATACCTATGATATGCACAAACGGGTCGAAACCTCGGAGAGAGTGTACAAAAACTGGACCCTACATGAAAACCATATAAGTCCAAAATAACACAAAATAGTCAATAAAGAATCCAAACTATAGGATATAGGGAGGAATGATCATGACAACTACACCCAAAGGAAACAATGCAGTGAACAATGGGACATAAAAAGGAAAGTAAGGTGTAGACCCAACATTCACGCATCCACTACCACCCTCATGAGGGTGACCATTAGTATAAAGACCGAGAGCAGGGAGTCAACATTGTCCACAAATGGAGTAGAGGGTGGAATGTGACCACTCCCAAATATATGAGCACTGTAAGGGGTTGTGATCCCCCTAATTCTGACACCAGGGTCCGTACTAGGACCAAGGATAGGTGATAGGATACCAGGCATGCCGAAAATAAAAGGACCCGAACTCAAGAGAGCATAAATATACTCAAGTAACGACGATCCCAAAGGCCAACTAGCATACAAAAAGCACACTCCTAAGAAAATCTACAGCCAAAATACAAGCAAACCAAGGGGAGGATATGTGAGCTCTTGAATGAAGGAGGTACTTCTCACCTAGGAGAGGCTCAAAACTCCCATACGTTACAAGCAGAAGTACGTAACCAATTATAGTGGCCCTTAGCTTCAACACATAAAGAAACTGTGCTATCCGACCTCTACCTAGCCAGGACACTCATAGAATAACCTCTGCAAGTACCCCCTGTGATACCTAAGTAAGGAAACTAAGGTCACCTCAATATAACCAATGCTTAGGTGGACAGTCGCAGGCGGGATCGACGGTATGGGCAGGGTATTATAGCCCGAAACTCTCAAAAGAGCCCCAAGATATGAATACAATCCTGGAAATATCTCCGGTGCTACTTAGTTATGACTAGCGGTCATCCCAATCAATAACCACTTACCCTGCCTCGTGCTTAACTCCCTTGTAAGAGGAAGATCCTGAGAAACACTAATTATACCAAGGAATTTCACACTCTCACCTGTATAGACACATACATGTTGTTGTTTAGTGGTGTTGGAGAATTTACTCACAATGAACTATTCCAAGACCCTAAAACCTAATCTTGTTGGTGCACCCTATAAAAGAAGAGAGTGTAATTCATTTTATTATGCGTTGATTTTAATTGGTTGTGATTGTAAATTTGAGCACATAGATCTGTAGACAAATACAAAACTCACAAAGTGGATCTCACAATTTACTCAACAATTGAAGAATGAAATAGTGCAAAAAAGGCTTGCAGCTGTGAATGCTTTCATTAATCAAAAAGTAATCCAATTATAATTACAATGAATTAAAATGGATTTAATAGCCACATGAAATTCAAATCCACATGAGGAAATTCGAATTGATAGACTCTACTTGACTGTAGGTAACTAAGACCTTTTCTAAATCACTATTGGAGGACTCAGTAGTTAACTGACCTTGTCTAAACCATAACCGGAGTTCATCAGAGCTCTAAAACACAACTCAAGTGTTACATTCAGTGTTGACTAAGGTTAATTGACTGTGGTAGGTGAGAAATGCACCCCACATGTGTGCAATCAAGTAAACCTAGCGCTAACTGAATGTAGAGGACTATAACTAAATGTAACTGACTCTTAACTTAGCTTGACTAGTCATTAACTGAAGTGAACTGACCTTGGTTGGTTTCAGCACTCCCAGTGGCTTCCTAAATTATAGGGATTGGCCTAGGAGGCTCCTAAATTGATGCAATCAAGTGCAATCGGTGGCAGTGAGCCTCAATTAGTGTTCCCCACACTTTATTAACTGAAACATGTGCCCCAATTAGGTCAAGTGGACCCAATGGTGTTAATGACTATAAATAGACTGGATGGACTCCCGATTTAGACATGACTCCCAATTTAGACATATGACCAAATTTGGACAAGGAAGGATTAATAATCCTAACACCCCGCCTAAATGCTAACTTGGACAAACTGTGGGCCCTAGTAACTAAGAACATAGGTCACTCATTACATCAAGTAAAATAAAGTAACTACTTAATACAAGGAGCTGGGGCAAAAACCACATGGGAAAAAATACATCCCTCTAGTTAAGCAGGTAGAATCAGGTATCAAGTTTGAAAAACTTGAAAATATGTTGTTGCAATCGTCATCTCTATGAGGCAGTGAAGCAGCATGCATGGTGTGCTGTGCACAGGTATTCTGGGGCCTGGCATGTAGACTTCTCCTTCTTCTCCAAAAATGATGATGTGAGGAAGGAGGAATGTAACCTTTGTCTCTTGCTAAATGAAGAGGTGTATGATCATATCCATTCTTCTGAATGTAGTAAGACTGAGCCCTTGCCATATTGCATCTTACAAGAAGTCTATTGCATCTCCCTGAAGGAGGTAAAATAGAATGACATAGCGCAAGAGTATTTCCTTTCTAAGTGTCAGGTGAGTTTCCAGTCGTCTTCTTAGCTTCCATTTTGGAAGTAGGGACTGAAACTAGATCTGAATCACCCTGAATCTCAAGGTCATAAATTGATATAGATATATTTGCAATACTAGTAGAAGCTGTAAAAGAAGTAGATGCAATGATTTTAACTTCCCTTGCAGGTGGCTACTGAGAGTGCACTGGTTCTGAAGGAGGCATGAAATGTGAGAACTCATATGCTTTTGAAGCATGATTTGTAGTACCCTTTGCTATGATTCTCCCAGTAGAGATATGTGTGATCTCCACTGAGTAAGGACCAAAGATCACTCACTTTGGAGATCCAGTATGGGTCATCTGATAGACAAATAACAGGTTTGAAGCTAAGGAGGGAACAAATAGCACATCTTTGAACCTTCCATGTTCAAGTTGGATAGAGCCCTTCCCCTTTGTTTTGACTTTACTATTATTTCCCATCTGAATACTAGGGCCATCAAAGGACTGAAAAGAAGAGAATGATTCTCTGGATGCAGCCATATGGTTGGAAGCTCTAGAATCAATGAGGAAGACATGTGCTGATGTGCAGCAAGCCTTCAGTGCATGTCCTTTCCTTTGGTATTATTCTTCTTCTTCTTCAGATTCTTCCTTCCTTGCGCTAGCAGGTACAGAAATGTTGTGCTTTTTCAATAGAAGAGCCATTTCATCAAGTTGTCTTCTCATACAGGAGCTTTCTGAATGGAAGCCCCTTCCATAGTAAGAGAAAAGGACCTTTCCTTTTCCATTCTTCTTACTACTCTTCGAACCTGAACATTCTTTTGATTGCTCTTTCTTCATAGGGGACTCATCTCCTTGCTTCCCTTTGTTATTCGCTACCTTATCTCCTCTTGCAACTAGAGCTAGATCTTTGGGAGATCGAATGATCCCCATTTGGATCAATTTATCATTCTCAGAAATAAGAGATTGGATGAAAGCATTAAGAGTGGGCATCTTCCAATTTGGAGTAGTGAGCCTTACTTTTTGGAAGGTGGAAACAAAGACTGAGTAGTATGAATTGAGCTTTATGAGAATAGCAAGGATGAGCTGATCTTCATCCTTCTCCACTTTGCATTGCTTCAACAGATATATCATATTCTTGAACTTTGTGAAGAATTCATTCAGAGATTCGAAGTTGGATGGATTGAGAGTAATCAGATCATTTTCTAGCTGATGGATCCTCATCTCATCATGCTTATCAAATAGGGAAGCAATCTTGTCCCAAACCAGCTTGGGAGTCTTCAATTCTAGGATGTGGAACCAAATATCTTTAGAGACTGAGAGGAGCAAGTGTCCATGGGATTCATCAAGCCTGTCCATGTACATAGCTTTGTCTTTATCTGAATTTGGCTCTTCCTCTACTTCTTTTATGAGTCTGAAGAGCCCTTTGGTGCGGAGCATTACCACCATGTCTTCCTTCCACTGGTGATATTTGAAGGGAGTGAGAGGCTCTATTGAATGAGCCATTTCAAATTTAGTAGGAAGAACTGAGATGCTGTAGCGAATGCAGTGAGAAGAAAAGGGCCGCTTGTAGTGAATGCTATAAGAAAATCTAATAACCTGTCACACAATAAAACATACAAAGTAAGGTCAATAGTCTGCACTTTTGGAATTTCCTTCACACCCAGCATAGTTGATCAAGCGAGCTTGATCAACAATTTCTTAACTTGGGATATTAAGTGGTAAATTCTCTACTTCTGGTGCAGTACTGGAAAGAGCAATTTGCCAAAAAAATGATCCGGCTAGAGATCTGAGGAGGAGAGGAGTCTTGTCCACCAAGGCTCTGATACCATGTAAATTTGAACACATAGATCTGTAGACAAATACACAACTCACAAAGTGGATCTCATAATTTACTCAACAATTGAAGAATGAAACAGTGCAAAAAGGGCTTGCAGCTGTGAATGCTTTCATTAATCAAAAAGTAATCCAATTATAATTACAATGAAGTAAAATGGATTTAATAGCCACATGAAATTTGAATCCACATGAGGAAATTCGAATTGATAGACTCTACTTGATTGTAGGTAACTAAGACCTTGTCTAAATCACTATCGGAGGACTCAGTAGTTAATTGACCTTGTCTAAACCATAACTAGAGCTCATCGGAGCTCTAAAACACAACTCATGTGTTGCATTCAGTGCTGACTAAGGTTAACTGACTCTGGTAGGTGATAAATGCGCCCCACATGTGTGTAGTCAAGTAAACCTAGCGCTAACTGAATGTAGAGGACTAGAACTAAATGTAACTGACTCCTAACTTACCTTGACTAGTCATTAACTGAAGTGAACTGGCCTTGGTTAGTTTCAGCACTCCCAATGGCTTCCTAAATTGTAGGGATTGGTCTAGGAGGCTCCTAAACTAATGCAGTCAAGTGCAATCAGTGGCAGTGAGCCTCAATTAGTGTTCCCCACACTTTAGTAACTGAAACATGTGCCCCAATTAGGTCAAGTGGACCCAATGGTGTTAATGACTATAAATAGACTGGATGGACTCCTGATTTAGACATGACTCCTAATTTAGACATATGACCAAATTTGGACAAGGAAGGATTAATAATCCTAACAGTGATTACTCAAAGGGAAATGGCCATGCAACTAGTGATATGAAGAAATAGTAGTGAAATAAAAGTGCACACCATAACAAACAATGCTAAGTGCAATCTTTGTCAAATGAAAAACATGGTATGCCACTACATGAGATGCATAAATATATATTCCTTTCCAAATTCCAATGCAATCCTTCCTATATGAAAGCCTAAAAAAAACTCTCATCCAAGCAATCTAATGCAAGTACCTCCTCAAATCCATATCTAAGATGCAACTAAGAGTGCAACTACTTTGTATTTTTCAATATCAGAGAATGAAAAATGCAATAAAATTCATGTAAAACTCTCAGTCTCTGCAGCAAGTATAAAACACAATCCCAGCAAGACACCGAGACAAAAAAGAGTAATGCACTAATCGAAAAACAAAAAGGATAAATGACTAAAACTACTTTCAAAGAAAAATCAATGAAAACACGGTCTCTGGTCACAAAAGAAGCATCCAATAGACAACATCAGACCTAAGGAAGACCCAACCAGACTCACAAACCACCCAAGAACTTCCCACAATATCAAACTCACCAAAAGGGAGGATGTACACGATTGTTTAAGGAAAAACTACATATATACGTGACTTTTGGCCAAAACGATGAATGTATATGCGGATTTTGGCCAAAAACCTACGTCTATACGTGAATTTTGGCCAAAAATCCACGTATGTACATGACTTTTGGCCAAAAATCCACGTATGTACAAGACTTTTGGCCAAAAATCCACGTATGTACATGACTTTTGGCCAAAAACCTGTGTATACAGAGAAGACAGTGGTAAAAAGCAAGCCAAGGGTCAAACCAATAAAGGGGAGTGTCAATGGATGAACATACTATAAAATGCAACACAAAAACAAGGAGAAACAAAGAACAAGTCAAGAATTTCAAGAACATTGTGCCCCTAAACCCCAAATAAAAACAAGGAACGTCCCCAGCAGAGTCGCCAATTCTGTTACAGAGAGAAATTCCTATGGCTTGGGGTACCACAACAGACAGATTAATTCCAGAAATCAATCCTTTCCTATATGCAAGAGAAACTGAACATCTAACACTAAAGGATCTCGATTCATACCTTATTCCGGATAGTTGATGTAGATCCCCGTTGAGCTTTTCCACTCTCTCTTGTATTAGCAATTTCCTTCCTCAACATTCAACAAACAAGACAAGCATGCTATATATAATTGTGTTTGACCTACTCTAGCATATATAATCAATAACATATAAGCATTTAAAATCATCCATGGATTAAATACTCATTCAAATATAGATTATTGGACAGGAAAAGATATTTCTATTGATATAAAATAGAGATTACAATAGTGACAACCTCTGTTGGCACGTCTGCGAATCGGAGAAACTGAGTCCCCCACTTGGGCCTCCACCACTTTAATCCTCCATCTCTCGATGGCAAGCTCACAAGCAAAATACAAGCTTGGGAAGAACACAAAGTGCTCCAAGTGACAAAGGGATGCAGAGTCAAGTAT
Organism: Pseudotsuga menziesii; assembly: GCA_001517045.1. Classification (NCBI taxonomy): domain Eukaryota; kingdom Viridiplantae; phylum Streptophyta; class Pinopsida; order Pinales; family Pinaceae; genus Pseudotsuga; species Pseudotsuga menziesii. The sequence continues at coordinate 17,696 of LPNX010272083.1, read as the reverse complement.
AAGCTCCAACAACAATGGACTATAGTTTTCTTGCTCTTCAATTCCTCTCCCTTTAGTGTATCCAAAGGGTTCCTTATATAGCTCTTCAATGGGGTAATGGAAGGTCGAATCCGAGCAATCTCAAATCATATGGAAGCCCAAGAGACCAGTGACTCAGATCCACGTCAAGAAAAACTCCAAAATCATTTGGCCTTTTGCACACATCTCGATGTATGCGGGTTTGAGGGTCAAATCCGCGTATATACACGAGAAAGGGATTAAAAGTCACGTATGGAAATTATTGCATGTTTTTAGGGATGATCTTGGAAACATCAAAGGTACAAAAATGGTCAATGGGGTCTAAAGAGTCTACATAGGGACAGGGAAGGCCATAAAGGTGTGATCCACCCTGTGTGGTAAAATCAGCTGTAACACCCCCCAAAAAGGATGCATGCTTACCTTTTATGAATTTACGGCTAGATGATTGTCGCAGAGTATGACTTATCACTCTAGTTTTGGATATGGTTGATAAACAAATCCGGGCTCAATCTGTGCTCAATCAATCGCAACTATAGAAAATGTGCCGAAAATGCATGAGTCAGGTGGTACAACGGACGGACGATTCCATGCACATTCTCACATTACGCTTTCAAGGATGGAAGGATTTAGTTTTTAGCCTGGAGTCTCCCCAAAAAATTTGTGTGCTTGTCAGAGAGGACTTGGAGGAAACTGAAGTAGTTTGTTGATCTTTTTTATAAATAAAACACTTATTTCAGACAAGGTACCCCTTCATCCAAACCCAACAGATTTGTAACACAAAATAAAATTTTAAATCTGAGTAGAGTTGTGAAGCTTCAGCAAAAAGAGAAGCATGCTCTAACTCAACAAGGATAATTATTAATGCCATTACAACTTGACCCGCGCATAAACAACCAAGAGCCGTTGAAAGATGAAATTGGTTTGGTGGGTGTGCAAAGATAGCCATGTATCGTCGATATAGAGATGAAAGTTCATTGAAAATTAAAAATGTCAATATTGCTATGATTTTTCTGCCATGATTAAAAAAAATGAAGTATTAATCCACGAATTTTAAAAACATGGAAGTATTTCATGGAAAAATCCACCCAAATGTATTAGTGGATATGTTCCTAGGATTAGTGGAAACAACCATAATTTTGTAAATTGATATTATCAAATAAAATTTCATGTGTCAATAGGATATTTCTTATATGGTCAAGTAAGGGTGTTTCCTACCTCCATACTACTAAAAACTTCGGAAGCGGGTTTTGCAAATTTTTATTTCAAATATTTGTAATTGTGGGATCCTTTTTATAAATGGTTTTGTAAATTTTTATGTTTCATGTCACACATTATTCCACTTTTGTATAGGCAGACTTGTCTCTCTCTAACATGATTGTGCACCATATATTGTATTACACACCAAGGATAGGGAAAATTTTAAAATATTTATGCATACTAGTGTTCAACTAATGAAGAGCACACCAATGCATTGAGATAGGTTGCACACTTATTTAAGGTAAGAGTGAAATGACCTAACACATCAAACATTAACATTTTTCTTTATTATTGTCCTAAAACTCCATGGGTGGAAAGGGTTTTCCATCGTGTGATTCTATGAGCATTGAGGATGTCACTTTCTCTTAGAGTACCTTGCTTACAACCACATTAGATCTAAGTTTCATAGTATTGTCTATAATACAAATTTTTATAACCTCCTAAATTTCCAAAACTTTAATGAGCTTGGAAAGTTTCTTGGTGAGCTTTTTGAGCACATGAACCAGATCTTAAAGTAAACCAAGTATTATCCTTCTTAAGGTACGACAGATCAAAATTGGTCTAAGTGGACATTAATCATCATCATAATTATGAACTTACAAGGTGTTTGGACATTTCTTTCGAAAGAAATTATATTGTGATTGTGATCTAATCACATTAAAACACATTGTATAGTCCAAATCGGTCAACATGATATTTTTCCTCACATGGTCATAATATAATGGATGATGATAATCTACATCATTGACATAAAACACATTACTTTAATGATGCTATATCAAGAATGTGCATTATTAACCTCACTGCATTACAAATGTTTAAGTTCGGTGAAAATGGATTTCCACTAGAAGTTCGAAGCATTTGTTTCTAGCTCTCTAGTTATGTTAGGACGCACTTCAATATCTTAGTGGGTGCACCATATTATCAAAATTGCTAAACGAAAGCACCAAAATTATGCTTTCTCAATAACATGTTGTGGTAAACTCCACAATTGTATTTGAATGATATTAGGGAACACTACTTATTCAAAACACATTAAAATGCACTACGGTAATGATGTCATAATGGAAGCATACCTTTATATTAGGCACAAAACTAACATGCAAGGAAGGTGTACATGAATTTCCACATGGACCATTTCATAGAAATGATATAATCTTGTTAGGGTAGACAAATATATAATCTTTAAAATTTAAAGAAAAATGTGCACCAATATTGAATGTTTCTTTATTGAATTCACATTGATGCATAAAAAGGATGGTGGTGCACTAGTGATGTTAGTAAAACTATAGCATCATAGTATATTATTTATAATCATAGTACAATATTTATAAGAAGACTACATCACTTTAAAGAAAAATAATTTGTAATGATATTGTGATTTCAATCAGTCTCCTCCATTGATGCATTTTCCACTAAGTAAGTAAAATAAATTGAGGTTGTGGATTATATTTAAGAGGGAATGTGAGAGAGTTGCAAACACCAATCTAGTTTGGACATGTTATTTTTTAAAAGATGTTGTCATTCTCATGAAAAGAAAACATAACTAAAAGTGAATAATGATTTCCTAGGGACACTAATTCATTATTAAGATTAGGGTCAAAACAAGATCTAGGGTTACAATGGATAACTAGTTCACTTCAACTTAGGATGATATATAATTTCTTAGTATTGTCTAGGAGGGGGTAGGATGATATCCTATATTCATTGTGTATGCACATAGTAGAATTAGAAAATTAAGAACATATTATAAAAAAATAAAATGTTTAAGGTAAAAGAGAATGAGCAAGAATATTGAACCTACAAAATATTAACCCTTCTATGAATAATTCCAAAACAAAGCAATGTTAATGTGAAACCTAGAGGGGATAACCTTGAAATGATAAAATATACAATACAATAATAATATTTGATAAAATATTACATAACTTTCTCCCTCTACAAATAGTGTCTCACTATCCCAAACCTTACCACTAGTGGTCTGAACATTAATGAGTACCAAATACTGTGCAAATATAGGTAGTAGGAAGTATTCTATAATGATGACCCTTTTACATTAATTAATTATATACGCCAACTATCTAGTGGGCCTTATTCATAGTGTATGTCATCATCAAATAATTAGCTAAGTCCTAAGTGCCCCTAAGTACAGACGTTAGAGTAGGATCTTAATATTCCCTCACATTGCAAAAACATCTATATCGTTAAGGATGAAGGAGTTGAAACTACGGTAAAATGTGTATTTGTTCATAGGTGGAATATTCAATCTCAATATCCTTCCACTATATCAAGACTTATTGGATAATATATTGGCGCAAGTGATGCACTTATTTGTCCAAATTTGTCTCTATCTAAAACCACATGGAACCCTTTTCATTAATTTTTGGGAGTATTTTTGAACGTTGTAGTCCATACCTATGAATCTCTTCAAACAACTTACATAAAATACTAGGTTGATCATTTACTATGCTAAGACAACCAATTTATAGGAAACCTATCCAATGTGATGGAGTATCTAATAGGGGCCATAAAACTTGTGTAATATATTCTAGTCACTTATTATTCTTATAAGGTATCTACTTGTATGGTAGGATATGTGAAACCACTTGGTACCCTTATTCAATGCACCTCTCTGACCAATATTGATCTACATTTTTCGTCATTCCACTTGATATAAGACCAAATTGCATTGAATGTATAAATAATGTTATCTTTGGTGTTGGGATCAATATCCCCTTCCTAAATATTAGATGTTTTGAGTAATTACTGGACTATAGATGGGGATTTTTCCCATAAATATCCTCATAAGGTGACATTTGATAGAACAGTGATATATAATAGTGTACCACTTTTCTCTAAGGGGGATACATTAAACCCATTATCCTTATTGGTCTACAATAAAACCTCTCAAATATTTTTCTATGCACCTAAACAACAACCATTGTGTGTTACCTTGTTTAGGAATCCCAACTATAAAATTCCATTAAATGTCATCTTAAGTGCTTCCATGGATCAATAGAAATGGAAATGTATAAAAGGTTTTTTTAATTTAACCCATATTCCTTAATATTTGTTGTATTCATATAAAATGTACATATTTTATTCTCCATGATGTCCCAAAGAATGACTTCTTAATTGATGAATCTATTTATTTGAATAAAATGTGACATGTAGTGGGAAGGACATTTGATTCTACTAATAACCATGATTTTCTAGTAAAGTGTTACATGAAAACAATATGACATTTATGCATTAAGATTACATGCTTACAAGTATATGTAATATGGGGTTTTAGGGAATCTTGTATCTATTGTATGAGTAAACAAAATTTATAATTAGCAAACTATTCATAGCATATTACGATCCAATTTGGCACTAGGGACATTAAGATTACATGCCTACAAGTATATGTGATATGGGGTTTTAGGGAATCTTGTATCTATTGTATGAGTAAACAAAATTTATAATTAGCAAACTATTCATAGCATATTACGATCCAATTTGGCACTAGTAAGGATAACGAAACTATGGACTATTCATCCTAAATTTCTTTGGCAAGGAACTAAGAACCACATCCTTTGATACCTTCTTGTAAATGATCTGATAGTCATATCTAAACATAATAGTGACCTAGCCGTGTTTCTCATGCAAATATAAACATTGTTGTAAAAACTATTTCAATCTCTTATGGTTTGTCTTGCCTTTAAATTAAGTAACGGATCCATGTATCTAATACGTGAAGGTTTCCCACCATTTATTTCTCATATGTAGACTTCACAAATTTTATATAATGTAATTCTTATTTGGTGAATGGGAATGGGCTCCCTTCTTGCATGAACACTCCCCCAATACATTTTTGTGAGGCATTACATTCTAGGATGAAAGTCTCAGTGAAGTTTTACATGATTAAGACAAGTGAAGTTTTACATGATTAAGACAAGTGCAGGACACCTAGATTCTTTAAAGGAATTAAAGGCCTATTAATCACTCCAAACAATTGAATTCCTATTTAGTAAGGGTTTTAATGGATAGAAATTATATAATATCAAGTAGTGAACAAGACCAAGAAAACCATGTAATATTTTTAGTGTCTTTATGTATCCCATGCATTTAATTGATTCAATTTTATGAATGTTAATGTCATCCTTATCTTGACCGACAATGTCACCAATATATTCCATTTAAAAAGAAAAAAAACACATTTGTAATGTCTGATGAACAATTGGTTATCCTAGAGTAATTTTAATCCTTAATCAACATACACCACATGGTCCAAAGGAAGAAGGCATACAATTTGTAAACAACAAATTGTGTTCATGTAATTTTTTATAGTGGACATGGCATTGAAAATCACAAAAGCCATCACTAGGTACTCATAATTCCCTTCATGTGTGTAGAAGGTAGTCTTAGGAATGCCTACTACACTCATTTAAATTTGTTCATAACTAAAATGAAGATTAACTTTAGTTAATAATTGTTTTTTAATATAATCGAAGAGGTTTTCGATCATGAAATGTTTAAGGGGATGGAATTTTGGACGCATGCACCAATTGTATTTTTTCATCAACTAATGACCATAAGAAATGAGTAGGGGTTAGTGCTAGGACATATGATTTGATAATCTAAGAACTCTTGAACTATATTTCCAATTCCATTTTTTTCAAAAAGAATGGTGATAATGGCACACATTTGGTTATTCATAATCTCTAAGTAAGGCATGCCATGATGGTTCTCTCCACACCAGGGGATTACATTGTGTGGTCATGTCTTTCCAAAAACAACTACAAATCAAAATGAATATATGTTAACATGGAAAAATTCTCTTCATCAAATACACATGTTGACTTTTGTCATTTAAAATAGAAAAGTCTCTTAAACAAAAAAAAATGCTCTTCATCAACTACACAAGTTTACTAACTTTACGAAATTATTTCTAAACTTTCTACAATTATTCCAAAGTAAGCTAACATATTCTATACATATGACTTCAAACCTATGAATTTAAGAAAAAAATAATAAATATGGTATCAAGTG
>LPNX010272058.1:279426-331132 GCA_001517045.1 Pseudotsuga menziesii | reverse complement strand
AGAGTCGCGCATATGCGCGGGTTGCACATAAGGAGAGTCGCGCATACACAAAAAACGAATTTTTAAGGTATTTCTGGGCATTTTCAGACTTCGGTGTCTTCCGGAAAGTTTTAGCTAACTGAAATACCTTTCCAACGGCGTAGAAATGAGGTCAAACGGAGTTACAGAACTCAAGATATGGGTCCTCCAAGATAGGTGTTTTTACAGTGACTTCCATGAGGTGCCGACATGCGACGAAATCATGGGAAAGTGGTCACAGGCAGAGACGAAGGCAGAAATGTATTCCATAAAATCCAAGCTATAGTATTCTAGGCAAACCTCAATCCATAAGTGTCCTTTTGCGCGCCGACATAAGGAAAGTCGACACTCGGACGGAGAGGTGCCATTCTGGTGTATAACAAGGCCTAGAAAATCACAGGTAACAATAGTTAGGGATTCTCCCTAGTAAATGTTCCCAACTAGCCCGCTACTATTTGGTATGGGGAATCCATCCGGTTTACGGTCCAACTACCGTAGGTCAAGTAACAAAATAAAAGGTTTTACCGGTTACGGCCCGGTCCACCGTGTATATTTTTAGTTTTTTTAATTTAAGAATGATGTGCAAGTTCCTATCTAAAAATGTAGATTGATAGAGATAACAAGGAGCGTCACAATGTGATGCACAGGTTCTTACCTCTCGTCTTACCTCTCTTGCATCTAAATCACACATAGCAAGAAACTAAAACTAACTATCTAAATTGTCCCTAGGGAGCAAAATTATCAGTTATCAATGAGTAATGTATTTATGTGCATGCATTAAGAAAAATCACAGATAGTTGTTACTTATTTCAAAACATATGAACATTAATAGATATATGAACAACAAGATAGCTTATTGTTTATGAGAACCTTCATTACTCACAGTGGAAATTTCACAGAATAGACTAGAGTGCATTCATAAGATGAACATAGGTTCAAAGAGTTAGAATAATCTCACAGTTAATGGACATAAGATGAAAACGAAATAGTTCACATTCAACTGATCCATAGCAAAGCATTTAAAACATTCCACCAAGATTTCTCCAGCAAGAAACTTGTAATTCTTTATTGCAAAAGGAAATAGTTCTTCTTACAACATACCCTCACAAATATATCTAGGAAAAAGTCCTTTCTCTATCTAAGCTCTTGTATATTTATACAAAAAAGCAAAACCTTTCAGCTGCCCCCAAATGATTTTTGGGCTTCCCTAATGTTTCAATCCCAAAATTTTGTCTTGTAGTGAGTGCTCATAATTTTATACAATATATTGCATTTAAAACAAAAAATAATAGAACACATCATGAAGAGGGGCTCACTTGGTCATTAATGAACTTTTCCCATGCCTGGGCCTCTGCCGCTATCGATTCTACTCAATAATCCGTTGGTCCTTTTTAGATCCTGTTGATCTTAGACCCTCACTTTCTTCTTCTCTTTTCTTCATCTCTACTTCTTCCTTTTTCTTTCTGCTATTCCATTCTTCAACCAACTCTCTTCTGCTTTGTCTTTTAGATATGTCTCCTTTGTAGTAGCAATCACCTTGTCCTAAACATAACAAAAAACTGTATCATTCTATTTACCTCCTCCATATGCATTCTGTAAAATAAAGTATACATAGTATTAATGCATGAAAGGAAAGCATGATAAAGAAAATAAAATCCTGCAAGCTGGGTCTGAAAATCCTCTAAGTCTGTTTGCAATTAAAAACACAACCCTAATAGAACAACTCATCATTAATCCAGACTACATTCAAGATCATCTAACTTTTCAATAAAACATGAACCACACTATCAATAAGAATAATCATCAAATGTGAGACCCTGTACTATGTTCTCATCGCGAAATCCCCAAATCGATCAAAATTCAAAAACCTCCATTGCCCATGAAATAGGGTAAAAGCACACCAAATCAGAGGGAAAACCCTATCGGCAGGAAAAGTGACTATCGACAGACAGAATCACTAGATGTCAGGCGGATAGTGCACTAGACAACCGCAATGGCAGGCCACAAACAGACTAAGGAACCCATGACAAAATAAATCGTCGGTGAAATAAAGCATTAAACGCCACTGTAGTCATGCATTGGAGATCGGAACCACTACCCACTAAACACATCAGCATCAGGAAGGACTATATGTCAGACAGTTAGTTCACTAAGCAGCCGTAACGGCGGAAGACATACATACTAAGGGTTCCGCGGTAAAAAAAAATGTCAGCATCAGAAACTCTGAGCACTATGCATCGGCGATTTAAACTTCAACACTTCCACAGTGTCGGCACTGCTGAACACTAAAAACCACCGATAGTTAATCGTTGGAGATCGGAACCACTAATGCATCGGTAGGATAGTTCACTAGAAAGCCGCAACGGCGGGTGACAGACCAACTACGGGTCCCAGTAATCATGAAACCATCGACGATCGGGAGATTTAACAACTGTGTATCGGTAGCTCAAGACACAAAATACTCCATAGTATTGGCGAGACAAACGGCAGGGCCTCCGAAATGGAGGCATTGTAGAAGACTAAAACTCTGACCACTAGTCAAAAAATATTCTGATAATGAAAATAAAAATACAATCACTCGAAAAATAAAAAAGGTTTGAACAAAAAAGGCCATGAAATCGGTGAGGATAAAACTATCCATCGGTGGCACAGAGGACTAATGCCCGAATTCCTTCATCGATTTACCTCTGACAATGATAAAAAAACCAAGTCATTGAAAAATTAAAACGTTAAGTGCTCAAAAGACTTTCAGCTGGGTGGTGGTAGAATTAGTTCGTTTAACCTCTGAAATAGTGGTGGCATAAAGAACTAAATCCCCGACTCAATCTTAAAAAAACTTTCGATAGTGATAAAACAAAATCATCGGGAGAGAAAATGTTAAGCTCTAAAAATAAACAAACTCCACAGTCTTCAAAAAATCAAAGTTTATAGCAGAGGAATGACAAATTTCAGGAAACCAATCCTAGGCAAGATAAAATCAAAAGGAGGGTCCAAAATTGTTTTAGAAATTTGGGAAACAGGTTGCAGTTGCAACAATTGGTGACTACTTGGTGAACACAGATCTCTGGACAACTTCTTCTTTGAGCAACAAACTGTTTGACAATAAATACCAACATATTGAATTCTTCTAGATGTCTATATTTCCCAAATGGAAAATGTATGTACTTTTAACCATTGATGATAGTCCAATTTAGGGGTAATGGGAACCAAAATTTCAAAGTCTAGATAACTCTTTTGAGGCCAGGGATATGAGTTTCATTTTTACCTGTCTTTGGGTAGCTCCCAGTTTGGACACCACAGTATTGTAACATATGGTAAACATAAATATTCATTTGTTCCTCATTTCCATGCCATTTTGCACTTTTGTGCTTTTGGACTTTTTTGTCCTTTCTGAGTCCTCTTGCATACCTTCTTTCTGAATTTTTTTAATCAGGATCCTCTATCCATAGTGTCCTTTTGTGTGAGAGATGTATTGATTTTTTTAGCTCACGTACGGAGAAGAACTTTGGGAATCTTGTACTCATATGGTTCAGTACTTTGTTTTGATACATATTGCTTTCTGAGGAGATTTTGACTCTTATTTGCCTTTTGCCTTTCAATTCTTGGCATGTGATCTTTTAAATATAATATACTGTTTACCCTGCTTCCTTTCCATGGGTCTTTTGTTGTCACCCCCTAAGACATTTTTTAATGTGAGATGGATGGAGCCTCAAAATAGTATTCCAAACCTTTTGATCCTAATTTATTTTACAAGGATTAAGTAGGAATTCAATGTGCTCATATCCATTTAGGAAAACTGTTAAACTAGAAGGAGTTATTTGAAATAAATCAATAGTACACAGCCTCATAATCAAAGATTTTTAGTTTATCCAAAATTTTTATGAACTCCATGCAATCAAAAGTTTGCAATCACACCCAAACTATAACAAAAAAAAAACAAATCAAAACAAAACCAAGCAATCAGTTTATTTATGTACAATATAATCAAGAAATAAAAATCAAGAAAAATAAAGTTTGAGAACTAAACCACTAACTGGTCAGTTCTCTACCCACCCTTGTAAATATATCAACTTGTAAGTTGAGGGGCTAGGCTTGACTGCAAATTGAAAAAGGCCTAGCCATTATCTAATTCTACTGATATTGAATTAAAAACTACATCTGAAACTAAATCTACTATTTTACAGTCAATCTCATCAGCCCGTGAAAATCGAAGGAGATCGGGCTTGGTGTCTGGTGTACTGCTGGCTTCTTCATCTTGGTAATTTCTTGGTTCTAGTTCAATAAAGTAATTTCCCAATGCATAATTCACTGGTTCATTTTTTTCCTCCAATTCAGTAACATTGTGCTTCCTCTGAGGCTCTCTTAATACTTTTATCTGATTGGGACTTCCCTTATGAGGCAACCACAGATGTGACCAATTTGATGCAAAATATCCATCTAGCCTTGCTGACCAATCTCGACTCAAAACAAGTCCATAAGCATTAGGTATGTCTGCTACTACAATATCGATGTACTGACATACCTTTTCATTTGCAGATAAGCGAATCAGAACATCTTCCATTTCCCCAATTACTTTCACAGCTATCCTGTCTTACTGAATAACCTGCCAGGTAGATGGTATAGGTTGTCCATTTATCTTTTTGCAGATTGAAAGTGGCATAACATTGACTCATGCCCCTGAGTCTACTAAACAGTTGTGCAAATTATGGTTGAAAATCTCAAAAGTTAGGAGAAATGGTGGGGTTTTATACTTAGACTTACCTCCCACACTTACTTCACCAATTTATTCTTCTTCAGGTTGGTTTTCAGTGGGAAGCTCTTCCTCTGGTACTTCAAGTGCTTTTAACAATTTTTATTTTTGATGAGGTAAATTGCACATTTCAAATAATGAGATATTTGCCTTAGCCTTTTTAATGTCTTCCACAATATCATACCCCATCTCAGGTGTTTTGAGATTATTCTTGACATTATCAACCCTGTCTTCAATAGGCTTGATAGGCATGTTAATTTTCTTCGGATCTTGACTTGTAATGGTAAATTCAGGTATTTTATCAGCCGTGGTGTTCTTTTGTACTTTCTTCATATTTTCTTGAAGCCTCTTAACTTTTGGAAGTATTGACTTGTCTTCTTTTCCCAAACCCTGACTTCTTGTTGTCACATTGGTTTCTGATATCTCCTCTCATTTCAGAGAACCTTCTCCCAATGTATCTAACATTGAGACACAATCCCATAAAACTAAAGCATCTTCCTCTTGTTTTTCTATGGATTGATTATTTTTTCTTCCTCCTCATCAGTTTCTGTTAGTTTGGAGTCCAATAACTGATTCATTACCAATGTCATAGAATTTATCCATTGGGGGAAATTCTTCTCAGAATGAGGTTGCTGATGACAAGTACAAAAATTATACATACCTACATTAGTTGAATTCAGTTCTGAAGGGCTGTGTGGAGGTGGTTTAGATTGAGTGTTGTCCTCCCTCCTTTTATAGTAATGGTTATATGATTTATTAGATTCCTTTTATTTTTCCAAATCTATTACTCTATTGGATAGCTTATGCATCATTTTCACCATCCCTTCAAAATCTTGTGATCACTCATCCTTAGGATTAGTCAGTAATAAAGGTTTCTCACCAAAAGTTTTTTCTTCCGATTGCACAGGATAATTCTCTATGCTCTCCATCTCAGCCTCTACCCTCTCAGCTTCCTCATAGGTTTCCGATAATGTAGGTTTGACTGATATCTTAGCAAACATGGCCTTGTCAAGACCTAGAGCTGAAGTATAGTATTCAATCAGATCTTTATCAGATGGTTTATCAGCTGCAGAAATTGTTTTTAGATAAGCAGCAAATCTTTGAGTGAAATTATGCACTTTTTCCTTTCTTTCTTTCTTTAAAGCAAATAACCCTTTCATTAAAGCTGCATGAGTTTTCTAGACTGCATATTTACTTCTAAATATTCTCTCAAATGTGTCCTAGTCTGTGATTGAATTTGTGGGAAGAGAAAAATACCATGAGGCTGCTACTCCTTTCAGGGTGTGTGGAAACAATCTACAGACCACATATTCATGCTCCCCAGCCCGTAGTCCTTATATAGCCAAGTAAAAACTTTGCAAATGATCATCCACCACAATTTTTTCACTTGGGTCAAACTTAGGCAACATTTTCTCAAAAGCTTGAGGCAAATCATGCAAGGGAGGTGTCAGGTTTAATGGTGACCTAGCCCTCCAAGCAGGTGATGGATTTGGTGGGTTTGGAGGTTGATTTGTGTTTACATTGGCCATGATTTTGAGTGGAGAATGAGGTGGCGACTGAACATGGGTATGAACAGGTGAACAATAAGGTGTATCTGGGTCTAATTGATTCAGAGGTTGGACAATTTCCTGTAAGGCCGCTTCTACCAGTTCTTCAAAATATTCTACCAACACTGTGTCTTCTAATTTAGGGCGATCCCTTTTCTGATATTCTCTTTTGGCTAAGACAGGAATAATCGGTAATCCTCTAATCTTCTTCACATATTCCCTAGTAATTCTTCTCAAATCATCAACTACTTCATTATCAATAGAATACAAATGCTCTTTACCCTTCTCTTCAGAAATTGGATTGGGAAACAAACTGCTTTCAGAACTGTCACCGGTGGAGTAATTTCGAGAAAATGGGTTTCCTTGGCCAGCCATACACTGGCAGCCCTCCTTCTAGCACCAAAAACTGTTGAAGCCTTGAAAATCATAGGTCACAATAGTTAGGGATTCTCCCCAATAAACATTCTCAACTAGCCCGCTACTGTTTGGTATGGGGAATCCGGCTAGTTTACGGTCTAGCTATCGTAGGTCAAGTAACAAAATAAAAGGTTTTATTGGTTACGGCCCGGTCCACCCTGTGTATTTTTAGTTTTTTAAATTTAAGTATGATGTGCAAGTGCCTATCTAAAAATGCAAATTGATAGAGATAACAAGGAGTGTCGCAATGTGATGTGCACATTCTTACCTCTCATCTTAACTCTCTCACATCTAAATCACACACAGCAAGAAACTAAAGCTAACTATCTAACCTATCGCTAGGGAGAAAAATTATCAGTTATCAATGAGCAATGTATTTTTGCGCATGCATTAAGAAAAATCACATATAGCTCTTACTTATTTCAGAACACATGAACATTAATAGATATATGAACAACAAGATAGCTTATTGCTTATGAGAACCTTCATTACTCACAGTGGAAATTTCACAGAATAGACTAGAGTGCATTCATAACATGAACATAGGTTCAAAGAGTTAGAAAAATCTCACAGTTAATGGACATAAGCTAACAACGAAATAGTTCACATTCAACTGATCCATAGAAAAGCATTTGAAACATTCCACCAAGATTTCTCCCGCAGGAAACTTGTAATTCTTTATAACAAAAGGAAATAGTTCTTCTTACAACATACCCTCACAAATATATCTGGGGAAAATTCCTTTCTCTATCTAATCTCTCCTATATTTATACAAAAAATAAAAACCTTTTGACTACCCCCAAATGAATTTTGGGCTTCCCTAACATTTCAATCCCAAAATTTTGTCTTGTAGTGAGTGCTTATAATTTTATACACTGATATATTAAATTTAAAACAAAAAATAATAGAACACGTCATGAAGAGGGGCCTGCTTGGTCATTAATGAACTTTTCCCATGCCTGGGCCTCTGCCGCTATCGATTCTGCTCAATAATTCGTTGGTCTTTTTTAGATCCTGTTGATCTTAGACCCTCACTTTCTTCTTCTCTTTTCTTCATCTCTGCTTCTTCCTTTTTCTTTCTCCTGTTCCATTCTTCAACCAACTCTCTTCTGCTTTGTCTTTTAGATATGTCTCCTTTGCAGCAGCAATCACCCTATCCTAAACATAACAAAAAATTGTATCAGTCTATTTACCTCCTCCATATGCATTCTGTAAAATAAAGTATACACAGTATTAATGCATGAAAGGAAAGCATGATAAGGCAAAGAAAATATTGCAAGCTGGGTATGAAAATACTCTAAGTCCGTCTGCAGTTAAAAACACAACCCTAATAGAAAAACTCATCATTAATCTGGACTGCATTCAAGATCATCTAACTTTTCAATAAAACATGAACCACGCTATCAATAAGACTAATCATCAAATGTGAGACCCTATACTGTGTTCTCATCGCGAAATCCCCAAATTGATTAAAAATCAAAAACCTCCATCACCCATGAAATAGGGTAAAAGCACACCAAATCGGTGGGAAAACCCTATCGGCAAGAAAAACACTATCGGCGGACGGAATCACTAGACGTCGGGTGGATAGTGCACTAGATAGCCACAATGGTGGGCCCCAAACAGACTAAGGATCTCACGACAAAATAAAACGTCGATGAAATAAGGAACTAAATGTCGTCGTATTCATGCATCAGAGATCGAAACCACTACCCACTAAACACATCGGCATCGATGAGAGGAAGGAATATATGTCAGAAGGTTAGTTCGCTAAGCAGCCGCAACGGTGGAAGACATACAGACTAAGGGTTCCACGGTAAAAAAAAAACTGTTGGCATCGGAAACTCTGAGCACTATGCATCGGCAATTTAAACTTCAACACTTCCGCAGTGTTGGTACTCCTGAACACTAAAAACTACCGATAGTTAAGCATCGGATATCGAAACAACTAATGCATCGGTAGGATAGTTCACTAGAAAGCTGCAACAACAGGTGATATACCAATTACAGGTCCCAGTAATCAAGAAACCATCAGCGATTAAGAGCTTTAACAATTATGTATCAGCAGCTCAAGACACAAAATACTCCGTAGTATTGACGAGACAAATGACAAGACCTCCGAAACTGCGGCATTGTATAAGACTAAAACTCCGACCGCTAGTCAAAAAATATTCCGATAATGAAAATAAAAAGACAGTCATCGAAAAATAAAAAAAGGTTTGAACAAAAAAGGCCACGAAATCGGCAAGGATAAAAACTGTCCATCAGTGGCATAGAGGACTAATGCCCCGATTCCTTCATCGATTTACCTCTGACAGTGATAAAAAAACCAAGTCATTGAAAAATTAAAACGTTAAGTGCTCAAAATACTTTCGGCTGGGAAATGGTAGAATTAGTTTGTTTAACCTCTGAAACAGCGGTGGCATAAAGAACTAAAGCCCCGACTTGATCTTCAAAAAAATTCTGATAGTGATAAAACAAAATCATCGGGAGAGCAAATGTTAAGCTTTGAAAATAAACAAACTCCACAGTCTTCAAAAAATCAAATTTTATAGCAGAGGAATGACAAATTTTAGGAAACCAATCCGAGGAAAGATAAAATCAAAAGGAGGGTCCAATTTTTTTTAGAAATTTGGGAAACAGGTTACAGCTATAACAAGTCCTTGAAGGTATCTTGTTCTATGAGGAAATCTAGAATTTGAACATCATCATCAAATATCTTCCACTTGGTAACGTTGTCTGGTATAGAAGGCCTATACATGAGTTCTATGGAAAACGTTTCAGGAGAGAGACCTTCTGGTGGGATGAGTTTGGATGCGGTATTTCCCAATAGGTCGACATCAAAATTTTGCGATCCGAGGATAGACTTAATATTAAAATCTTGGAAATAATTAGTCATGTCCCTTACTATTTTTTGATAGTTCAAAAGATGAGGAGGTAAGAAATGAATTTTGTTCAGTACAAGTTTAACAATAATCTCTTAGTCACCAAAGCACCGAATGATGTCAGCTCCCAAATCAATCGCTTTCTTTAGTCCTTGCACCAAGGATTTGTATTCGACAAAATTATTGGTGCACTGGAACTCTAATATACATGTAATCATCCATTTGGTACCTTTCGGGTCTATGAGCACATATCTAGCACATGCACCATATTTGGACTTGGACCCATCAAAAAAGAGCGTCCATGAGGATAAATATAGTCTAAATTTTGTATTAACATTATGCACATTATGTACAATCTCACCAACAAAGAGAACAACCTTACAGTTATCGATCTCCAAAAATTTGTCGACATTTCGATTTGGAGAAATATCAGCTGGTAAATCATCGAAGTAGGAATAAAAAGTATAATGTTCAACAACTGAATTTACAAAAAATAGTGGTTCAATCGGATCATTGATATCTGTGACTGTCTATTTCATTAGAGGCTACATTTTTATCTTAATTTTAATCGGCCTCCCGTTCTATGGAAGCCATAAGTGAGACCAGTCTGTGGCAAAATATCCCTTCAATTTTTCAGACAAATATCTGCTTAACCACATACCATAATTTTTTGGTACATCATCCACTATAATGTCTACTATTTGATCAATTATGGGATCAATAGACAATGTCAGAAGAACATTTTTCAACTCATTCAAGACTTTTACTTTGGATCGATCTAGTTGCACAATTTTCCTAGGGCAAGATTCCCATACGATATTCAACTTTCTGCATACTGAGACAGGCATAACAATCAAAGATGCTCCTGCATCAATCATACAGCTATGGACATTCCTATTGAAGATCTCAAAGTTCAGTAAGAAAGGTGGAACCCTCTTAGTACCATATTTTTGGGATTCAGGTTTCATACAGACTTCTAAGTTATGGTTTTGAGCCTCTCTTGACCTATTCAATACCATGTTTTTGGGAAAAAATTCTTTGATAGATGGTATCTTGAGAAGGTCAAAAAGAGAAATATTAGCTTTGAACCTTTTTAGATAATCTGTAATACCATATTCAACCTCAGGAATTATTTATCTTTAGTCGAAACCGTCTTACCTATTGCCTATGCAGACTTTGTTGGTGGTGTGTCTTTTGGTGGTAAGCCTTTAATCCTTGTATTGTAAGAATTATACAAATCGAAAACAACTTCTGTATCTTCCTCCTATTCTTCTTCGGCCATAGGAAACCCTAAAAAACAATTAATAGTTTTGAAAAATGGATCGGGTTCATTATTAGGATGTATATTTTCTGTAATTTCCTGTCTGTCATCATTTTGTGTAGGAGGAGTAGAGGTTAGGGCTTTAAAAATAGAGTAAATCTCATCGGAAGTAAGTGCTTCCTCAGGGTTTGGAGGTGGTTTGTTTAAAGGATGTTGATAAGGTCTCCTTGGTGGTGGCCTTACCTGACCTCTATTATTTCCCTAGTTATCAGCATTTTCCATTTTGAGATCAACCATATCGTTAGACATCCTTTGCAATAATTTCTTGATGTTGTCCATTTCATAAGGGTATTTATCTAAGATCATGGGATTAGTGACATTCTCTTGCCTTATCCTAGAATTAGAAGGTATTTCAGGTTCATGGTCTGGATTTTCTTTAAGACCATACATGTATTTTTCTACCAGACAAGCCTCAGCAAAGGCATATTGTAGGGGTTTTTTGTGAGCACGTTTGACCCATATAGAAATGGTCGTAGGAAAATCCTTACTAGAATTCTTCAGGAGGGAGGAGTGTAGTAGGGATCTTGTTTTTTAAGTAGGAAAACCTCTGATTATAACCCATTGACCAAATCTTCAGGGGTACTATCATCTCCGAATTTTTGCAGAAATAATGTTTCGAATTGTTTCCAGGAGTTGATAAAGGCATATTCTAATGCAAAATACCAAATCTACACTTTCCCTTTGAAAGTATAAGGAAATAACCTACATAAATATCCTCATGAATTAAGTTTCTCAATCTTATAGCCTACATATAAATCTTAATATGATCTTCTGCGGGAGTTCTATCATCTGGATCGAATCTAGGAAGCCATTTCTTCAGGTTATTAGGGAGTTTGTGTAATTTCCCTAGGACAAACTGCATCTAATTCCAACCAAGGTCTATTAATATCATTTGCCATATTTTCTTCTGGAACTTTCTATTCTTCTAATAGGTTTTCTAATGGATTTTCTGAAGACTCGGAGGAAGACTCACTATCTGAGGATTCTTGGGAGGAAGAAGGTGATGAGGGGGGTGTTGTAGGCGATGAAGCACCAAACAGCTGAGGTGGATCTTCTGGGGTTTGACCCTTTTGATCAAATGGTTGGTTTGTTGGGATTTCAAGGTCTACTGGTTGTTTAGGGGTATTTTGAACAATTGCACTCATAGGAGAGGTGTGTCCTGAGGGTAAGGAATTTGCAAGACTTAGATTGAGTTCGGTTCTTTGCTCAATCCTCGCAATTTGGTCTTGGTTATGTTTTTCCAATTGTTCAAGCGTTAGGGTTCCCCTTGAAGGTGAAACAAGGATAATTTGTAGTGGATTACCTAGAATAGTTTGTGCAGAAGAAATAGGAGAGATTGTAGTCGTGTCTTCTACAGATTGTGTTGTAGACATAGAAGCTTGTACATGGATTCTAGTAATGATAGGTGATATATTTGGAGAAGGATTAGCAGGGTTAAGCTTTGACATATTCCAAAATGGCCCTTCTTCTAGCACCATTTGTTGATAGGCCCAATGTGCAGGTAAGTTGGAAATTTCTACAAGACAGTCAACACAAGGAGATAACCCAGCCAAAGGATTCAAATCATTCCCACACAAAGAAGACTCTATCCTTGAACTATTTGAAATGGATAAATCATATGGATATGAGGCCTCTGTTGGCACGAGGTTTTATTAGGTCCAAGAGATCTGGTGTGAAGATAAATTGAGAACAGAAAAAGATAAAAGAGTTGATTTCTAACTAACTGCTCAAGGACACTTAAAGAAGGATAGGTAATGTTCCAAATAATATTTCTATGAAATATAATAGATGAAAGAAAAAAAAATACTCTATGTACAAACATATAAATTAAGGTTACTCCTTCCAACTATTTTCAAACTTAACTTAACAAATAAAATTGCCAAGCATTCTTCCCAAAGTATTAGAGATACACAGTAAATCCCATAGACAATATTAATTGATAAATTAATATCCAGAGATTAATGACTGATCATCATTAATATAAGAGATAAAATAGCCCCCAACTTAAACTCACTCAGCCATATTCGCCTACATCATCGGACTTGCTCGGACTTAACAAACCCACCCCAAACAGCCCCCTTTATACTCTTGCACCAGCCATGAACCCACTCACTCACACTCACACTTCCTAGAAGCTCAGACTTAAACATAAACTCAGACTTAGAAGCACTTCATAAAAGCTAACTTAAAGCACTCACTTCGACATAAAAGGAACCAATTGGAAGGGGGTTCGGGGTTCTCCCCGATAAATGGACAGGAGGTAGCTGACCTAAGAAAGATGACTCTCTGTTCGCTATATCCAACTGGGTGACCTGGATAGGCTCTAATTCCTCAATTTTCCTCAATAGAAATCACATTTTAACGTAGAGAATTCACATTTTAACATTGGATCTTCAAAGAAGCAATTTTCCTTGAAAAAAACTCCCTCTTAGGATCTTCTCTTATTGTTGCTAGGAATGTTTCAGCTAGTTAAGAAGGGGTTCGGAACGTGTTCGGAAGGAGCTCGAAACACATACAGAAACTCCCTTGAGATAGTGGGGAAGATGCTATGACCAATAAAAAACAAACTAAAACTTCAACCATAATTACATATACAATTTATCTCGAAAGCCAAAAAACCTTTTCCTTGCCTAAAAAACGCCCCTTTTGCAATCGACAAGATTTGGGCAATGAACAACCTTAAATTGAAGTATCTATTCCCTTTCATAATTATGCTGATTATGATCAAAGAATAATATATTATTTTATTTCTCTTAGTTAGAATATTTCATCGAGATGCACCTTTTTATAATAGAATCCAATCCTTATTTGAACTAATAGCCCTTTATCCATGTATAGGTTGCATTTTTCTGACAATTTTGTAGTGCTCTCTGTAGTAGTTGGCTATATCAGAAAACCATGGAGTCTTTGTAGATATAGAAAAGAGGTATTCATCTGACAAAACCCCTGATACCTTTTGAATTCAGCCCTGGGACCTTGTTATGCCCAAACCTCGTGATGCTCAATGGAATGCCTTGTGGGGTAGGCACTAGGAGATTTATTTCCTTGTCTTATGAATTATGGTACTACGTATTACCTTCTGGGTACCAGGCCTCCTTTGGCCGATCCTTGCTGATATGATTTCTCCATTAGAATTGTTGCATTCTAGGAATTAACCTACCTCCCTTTCAGTTAATGTCTACCAATTTACCTACCAGAAGACCCAGACACCTGTTATCCCTATACCACTTTCATGAATCACCTTAGTTGGTACTACTATTAGGATGGATGAGTTCATCCAACCTTACCTTTATTTTCTTAATGCTTTCACTTTATGGGAAAGTCTTTCCTATACCTTCATGGAAAAAATACATGTAGAACTGGACATACGAGATGGTCTCCCTAATGGGATTGACATAAAAGCGAGAGGGATGGAATTCAAGCAAATTCTTATTATGTTTATGAGAAATATATCCTCCCTGAAGGTTCATAGGACTTGTCCTTTTGAGGGTAAGGGCTCTAGTCCCTATGATCCAAATTTGGAGCATAGTTGATGTTGAATCTAAAGGATCCACTGCTGGATAGATACCTTTGGCAACTAATCCTCTCGATGGTACGGTAGTAGCATCTGAATGTGCAAATGTCGTAGTAGGAGCAGGGTCAGTCAAGTCATCAGCAGGTACATAAACTACTTGAATCGAGGTTATGGATCCCCTTTTTAGAAAGATATGAAGGATTCAATAATATATATTATAAAGGAGCAAGGGAGTTTTTATACTAGGGCGTAGACCTGGGACATATTTTGTTTTACAACAGTACCGGCGAGTGCATTAATTCTTCGGTCTTCCTTCGAAGTTAGTCTGCATACATTCAAGGTAAAGATAAAGGAAGGGTGGGTAGCAGGCACTAAAACACGAAAGGCAAATAGGTCTATTCCTAACAATGGGGTTATAATAATTACTCAATCATATCCTGGGCAAGGCTCAGCCGAAACAATAGTAATTCCAGGAAGCCATCCATTCTAGTAGTAAATTGGCTCAGGAGAAGAGAATGATCAGCTAGACATGTACAATGCATTAGACTGAGTAATAAATAGCTTTCTCTTTGCTAGTATGAAATCAGAAGAGGATTTTCCATCACAAGGTCCGTAGCTCTTTCCCGACAGGGGAAGGACCTGGAGGTCCGACGAAAGGAGGTATCAACTAAAAGGAGAGGAAAATAGACATAGAAACCTGGAATTTACCACTTGGAGTGAACTCTTTCTCTTATCCTAAGGAGGTCTCGACTAAAAGGAGAGGAATAAAATTTGAAAATAGACAGTCCGAGGGGGGGAGGGTTATCAAGGTAGGTCTTTTTGAGATCAATCAATGTTTTACCTTACCTACTTAGCTTTTAACCTTGTTGCGTGCATTAGGCTTTGTAACTGGTGAACCCTGGAATGTATTCTATTCCTCCTTTTGACTAGGGCCACCAAGGGATGGGCTAGACTAAGCTAGTTATTCAAGGGATCCCGGTCGTCTCTGAAAAAACCATTGAATGAAATAGTCGGGCATTCAGAGAAGGTTTAACCCACATGGTTGTGTTATTGATAAGCGGCATTCACATTCATGAATGGTGTCACCATTGTTTAACCATTGACTTACTTACTAGCAGCCTTCGTTGTGAAAATCATCATGCATACAGACATATCCAAATGAAATCCAAGCATCCCTCCTTAATCCGCCGAGCTGAACTCCCACTGTTGGATAGTTGCATTATGGAGTTGGAAGTCAGGAGACCTAAATACTTGTTACTCATCCTCTAAAAACTAACTCAATCTCGATCTCCTGGTTGGGATAGTTATTATGAAGTTCCAGATGGAATGACCTAGTTGTTAGCAGGAAAGCAAACCAACCCAGGAGTGAGGCTAGCCTCGGTCAGTGACAATGAAGGATAGAGGGCTATAACTCATTGCCTCCCAACAACTAGAATATGTTTGCAGGGCTAGCCTACCTTTCTTCCAACTCTCTATCGGGGACCCTCCCCAACTTCGAATAGGAAATATCCCGACACTCTCCAGTATTGTCTTTCCTCTCCTCCCTGAGCAAATCAATTATTTTGTTTGGCCGAGTTAACAACCAGTTGAACTATCCTTAGGCCCAGCTTTCCTTCACAACTACTATGGAAGGGGTTGATTCTTCTTTCTCCCACTTGAACCCGCCCTCGTATTCAAGCTAGATTGAATCCCCACCTGGCTCGGTGGGAGTTTACTTTCTTTATCTTCCTGGGCCGGCTTGCCCACAACCTTAACCCCCAGGTAACTAGAATTCATGGGTGGGAGGTAAGCTGCCCCAGACCCTGGAAAACTCCATCAAGCATAAATGGAAAGGGATCATTAATGCTAATAGTCCCTTGTCTGCAGCTAGGTTGATCAGACTTAAATTCCAGGGGTTGGGGGGTGTCCCCCAGCCGCTATCAAGTACACATCACATATATTAATTCCAGCATGGAAACATCGATATCAGAACCAACATATGTATACAAGAGATCTGATAACAAGTAAGATGAACAGATTAGGAGATAAACTGAAATTCATTAAACACATTCAATGAATAAAAATGAAACATAAAATGAGAAAACAACAATTTTATTCATCTGCAAAACATTACAAAACGATAAAAACACAAAATTCCATGTTATGTCTCAAAGAGTCTTGTCTCCTACATATTCCTTAAGCTTTTTATCCCCCCAAAAAAGTCCCCCCCTCTACTTCGGTAAAATCCATCTTTATATAAGATTACAAACTTACAAGAGAAGAAAATGTTCCCAAAACATGGGATTACACAATCAAATGGGACTCAGGGTTGGAGAAGGGCTAAACGCCACTTGGAATATAGGTCCATTAGTTCATCGATCTCTTGAAAGTGAGCATGCCTCAAATGGATTTCTATTTTGCAAACTTGGGAAGAGATCTTTGTCTTCTTAATCTTCTTCCATTCTTTTACAAACACCTTTATTTGAGCCATCGAAGAATGAGGAACTTCGATCCACTTCCTAATTTCTGGGATTATGACGATGTTTATTTGTTGGATCTATTCCTTTGCAGCCTCGAAATAGTGTTCCACCTATTCTAGTTGAAGCTTTGGTGAAGGTTTCTAACTAGTAGGTTCCAAAATGGGTAGGTCTAAAAAGGTCAGCAAATCTTCAGCATCGGTCCACCGGGTCTCGCAATTATTCTTCCCATCTTCGATCAGATCTTCCACCAAGTCGTAGATACCTTCCCATGTCTCAATAATAACCTATGTTGTTTTATCCTACAGCTTGTCTAATATCGGTACTTCATGCGATTTTTCTTTAATGTGCCTTTTCCAACCCATTACCTGTTCAAAAGTTGTAGATGCTTTCCTAATATGATCATGATAGGTTTCAAGGGTTTCAGAATGCTTGTCAAATTCTGCATACAACCCTTGCATTTCATTAAAACAAGTGTACAAATCTATCATGTCCTATTGGAATGCTTGATGCACCCTACAGAGCACCTATTTGAGTTATTGTAGTGTCAAACCTAGAAAGGAGGAGGGTTTTGAGGCTAGATGGGCATCTTTCAGCTGTTGATTGATGAGAGAAATTTGCTCTGCTTGTTTTTGATTTAGAACGTCTGCATTCCCAAGTTGTTGCTTGAGTTTTTCAACTTTCTTTTTCCATTTTCATACCCTATCTCCATGTTGTCATTTCAATTGGATGATGTATTGTTCATGCCTCTATTCTTCTTCTGTTAATTCTTATTTGGCCTTCTGCAGTTCCTTCTCTTTTTTGACCAAGATCCAAACTTAATTGTGAAACTGAGTTAAGATTGGCACATGCAAAAACTCCCATAGAAACTATTGTGTCCACTGCCCCTTGCTGGATATCAATTATGTCTGCCTTCCAAATGATCTAATTAAGGGATGGCATATGTTTAGCTAAACTGTCCCTTACTCTCCTGGCTCCCCTTTTAGCCACAGCTTTGTCCTTTTTGCTCCAATAATATTTTCCCATGGATACCACAACATCTTCCCCGGAATCTTCCATTACTTCCAATGATGAAGTGTTTAGGTGCTGGATGGTCACCAAAGAATCAGTCTGATTCTGTTTTAAGGGAATGTCTATGCTGAGGGGAGGAATATTCATAGGAGCAGAGGTAGAGGTGAAGGTAAGAGATGTAAAAGAATCAAATGTAGGAAAAGATTCTTTAAGAGGAAGAGTCATAGAGATATAATAAGTGTTCCCCTGAGGAGGCTGGGAAACTAGGGACATTGTAATAGGATGAGGTGGTGAAAGAGTAGGAGGAGAAGTACAAATAGGTGCATCCACTGAAATTATGGGAACGCCAATAGTAGCTCCCATTATTAATGAGATATTTACTCAGAAAAATAATGCTGGGAAGATGATGAACCTAACATATTGGGAAAACTTTGGATATTAGGGATAGATGACAAAAGGGTATTCAAAATAGCCTCAGGGTTAGCAGCAAGGTCTTCTTCCACATCCAGATCGTGAATTTCAATCTAAGCCAAGGATAAAGAAATTACCTTTTGTGAAAAAGATTCTTACACAACGGCTTGCTCTTATTTGACATGGGGGAGAAAAGGCATCATATTTTATTTTGTGGGTGGCTCTCACAGTTGACTCTTTTCATAGCCTACTTCAATCTTCTATCTTTCAGGTTGTACTTCAGCCATCTCTGTCTGAGTCTACAGTTGGAAGCTGGTTAATTCAAGATTTCTATTGAATTCTACTCCTTTCTGCAATGTATCTTACATTAAAATAATACCAGGGGTGGATGGGCCATCAAGGATAACTTAAGATCCTTTTGATACTGGTACAAATGGGACTTGGTATCTTGATCAGTGATTTTACTCATTGCCTCCTGAAAATTGGTAGCTCCTTGGAACATTGAATCATAGGGATCGCTTTCATGTACATACTGAAATTTAACATGCTAATGAGGAAAGATATTAGCCAAATAAGCCATCAGGTCATGGATTCTTTTAGATGCCTTCCCTAAATTCATAACATAAATATCCTTTCCCAGTAAGGTTGCATTACCAGGATTCTGTAGGGTAAGGTTTCCAAGATTCACGAGAAATTTGGGCCAAGCCTTCTTCTTGTGCTTAGTCAATTTGGGAAAAAACCCATCAATGACTATCTGATAGGTGAATTCTTGAAGCACCATACAGTCGAGAACTATTCTGGGAATAAATTGAATTGTATTGCTACCCCAAATCCTTATGTAAGAGAAATATTCCCCTACATACCAGTCTCCATACACTGAAATGAGTTCCCTAGCGCCTTGAGAAAATGCAGAAGCATCAAACATAAAAAATTTGAAGTACATTGACCTGAGGAATAGGTCACAGAGCTCATAAACCCGATGGATGAAATTTATGTCCCACATATCAGAGAAATATATATGAATGGGTGGATATTTGTCACTCCAATACCAATTTAGGGACGGGAAATAAGAAGATGAGTATAATGCATCCATCATGAATCTTGACATGTAGAAAACCGACTTTCAATTTTTTTGGTTTTTCTAATATATTTCAATTTCATCTCGCAAATTGCAGGACAGAATTTGCGCCCAATTAAAAGAATCACCTGTGATAAAAATATGGTGAGCCGCAAGAACCCATTGTGCCCTAAATGATGAACAGTTGGGTAACCCATATAACCTGCAAAACACGGCGACCAACAATAAGAAAGGCTCTCTGAACCAAGAAATTGGATATGCTGGAAGTGAGGCGGGGATGACTTGTGTTGTGTCTTCCAGCCAAGTTTTCACTACTTTTTCATAATTGAATTTTACAAGGGTTTTGTCAAAAAAATTCGACGAGAGTAGCTTCTTGAGGATTTCCAAAGCGTAAGTCCTAGAAAATACATCTATATGGAAAGAAGCAATAGAAGTTTTATCCATATCATGAAACATGTGTTGCTTAAGGTCAACATCATCCAATGCCCACTTAACAGGGTCTATGTAAGGCATGAATGGTGGCATGGAAGAAATGCAATGGAGCTGAGAATTATGAATCTAGAGCTAAGTAGGTTGGTCGTGGGCGACAGAAGAAAAATCATCATTGCAAAAAATATCATAAATTCTGGACTAGTCGAGAAATGAGGTGTCACGCACATGGCCAATGATGTCAGTGAAAATGCCGACATTAGGGTATTTTTTATTCTGCTCTTGAAGATTCGTTTTAGATCTGGTGTTCCGGGTTGTGGCAGATGCCTTCTATGATTCTATTTTGGCGACCATGTCTAAAAATGACGTAAGTTCAAATTTACCAGAAAAAATGGTAAGGGGATGACAACTTACTAGTAGAAACGCTCAAAAATTCATGAGTCCGTGCATTGGGACACACATGAAATGCACACTAATAACCCTGAGCAGAGTGAAAAAACATGAGTAACAATGGTAAAAATTCATCGTAAGTTTGAATCTTTAAAAACCTAAAACCAAAAAACCAAATGAATCTTGACCATTGATTTTGTATGCATGGATGAATGAGATCAAGGGGACGGAATAGGATACAAGATTTAAACAAAAACAATTTTTATGATCTCCAATTACCAATTTTTCGAAAGACCAAAAGTAGAAATCGGGAAACTAACATTAAGCTAGGAAGGATGTGGAATTTTCGGTTTCCGAAACCTAGAAATTGGAAATCGAAAATCGACAAAGCAGACAAAAATTATTAACTGAAACGATAATTCCAGTTTCTGAGATCCGAAATATTGGAAATCATAAATTGGGAAACTAACATTAAACCTTATTCAAAAGTGAAGCTTCCGGTTTCCGATATTCAAAAATCGAGAAAGTAGATAAATCATAATTCAAAATCAATGTTGACGATATCTGATTTGCAAAAAGTTGGAAATTGAAAATCGGAAGAACACCAAATGAGTTTAACAAAATTGGAGTTTTTCTGGTTTCCGATACCTGAAGGCCGAAAATCGAAAATCAGAATTTTGAATATTCTTTATTTGAAAAATGAGATTTCCAGGATCCGAAGTGTCTGAACTAAAAATTGGAAAAATGACTTCAGTATACCTCCAAAAAAGATATTTCCGCTTCCGATTTCGGAAGCGGGGAATTAGAAACTCTAGAAAGTTTAAAATAGATAAAAGAGGTCCCAAAAGCCAAAAAAGTCCAAAAAAACAAGGGTTACTAAAGAAATTTATTCAAACCAAACAAATCAACAAAGAACTTACAACTTGATAATTTCCCTAAGTGATGAAGGGCCAGAAAACCTAGTCAATGGGGGGCCCTATTTTGATTATTCAAAATGGGGATCTGTTGCAGGAAGCAACACACACCCACTACACTTTCTATTCATTCTCTTTAAAAGTCTCTCTTACATAATCACAAAGATCACTTTTCACAATGCTACAATACAATAAAGTACAATACACAACTATATTACAATGTCTTCCTTTTATAAAGGGAATACCATGTGAAAATACCACGGGTTGATTTTGTTAGGGAAAGTGTTCCTATGGTTGGGGGTTAAGAGGACACCAACATAGTAGGGGTATAAAGACAAGTGCATAAAGCTATGCAAGCAAATATAAACAAGATTCAAAGGCAGGAAAGGCTCATATCTTATTTACTGAATGATGATAGAAGCTTTCCTCTAACCCTCCTCTTACTCCTCAATCCAAGAGATCTGCAAAACAAGCTTCAACCTTCCTCAAACCAATTTGATTACATGAAAGGAGATTATATTCAATAAAATATGAAAATCTAATCTGATAAGCATCAACATGTAATCATCAACAGAGATGTATCATACGTCACAGGCTAATTTGGAAAGGAAAGAGAATAAATTCTTTATTGATAATGGAAGAAGTACAAATTTTACCTTCTCCTCATGTAAGGAACCTCATGAAACCTTTGATCTGGTTCTCCTTATTCTCTTCTCCAAGAATCTAAACCTCCAAGCTCTACAACAAACGAAGATGGAATCTAGGGAAAATGTAGGGGGGATTAGAGTTCCAATTTCTCCATCGTAATAATGAAAATTCCTCATACCCTTTCATGGACCCCTCCCCCTCTCTTATATACTTTTCTGAAGAGTTAGGTCGAATAGGGATCAGTTACAACTGAAATAGCAGTTCCAAAACCACCCAAACCACCTTGGATTCAATATTTTTCCCTTTTTAAATATTGTTTGGCCACTTCAAGGTATAATCAAGGGTTTTCTTCACAAAAGGGGCAATTGAACAAGGTAAAATTGCAGTTTTTACTAGGAAAACTCGCGAGTGGGTAAAAAAAAGTCAATTTTTAGGGTACTTCCAAGAATTTCTAGGGGTTGGTGTCTTCTGGAAATTTTTTTCCTTGTTCTAATTCCTTTCCAATGGTCTATAGAAGAGGTTAAATGAAGTTACAAAACTATATATATGTCTCCTCCAATCAAGGTTTTTTTCTCAATGAATGGCAGTGGCTTTTCATTAAGTATCATAATGGAAGTGTCGACATCAAACAAAAACAAGTAAACATTGTCACGAGAATAAATGTGTCATTTTAGGCTATAACATATTCCCCCTAATGTATGAGTTTAGAGGGGAAGATTATAGCCGAAATACATTATGAAAAGAAAACAACTGAGACCAGAAGTCGAAGAGATGGATAATCCAAGATCATAGGCTCGAACAAAGGTACCCGAAAGAGAGATAAATGTCAAAAAAAAATGATCTCTTGGACATACATGTCCATATACAAATGATCACAATAAATATACATGCGGGTCCAACATGTGTATAATTGATGTAACTATTATGGTCGCACAATATGCAAAAGGGCGCCATATAAAATCTAAAGGAGTCATGGAAACAAATGAACAAAGTGGATCCATGCTCAATAATTGATCATACCCACAAGAATACAAGGTGGATCTATGTCTCAACAAATTTCTTATGGAGTGTGAAAATGTCTTGTGAAAATTAGGCAATAGAAAAATATAACGATGCTACTATCGTCCTAGGTCTTCAATCCAAACCTCCCAAAGGTACGAATCCTAACCATGTGAATAAAGGAGATGAATTTGAACATGGAGGAAACCATTTGATTACCGATCATGATGAGGATCATTAACAAACACGAGGGAAACCACCATCAATTAAAATAGTCCCCAAGGTACCTAGTACATTCTAACAAGTGTGAATATATGGTCTTGAATTCGAACACCTGAAGAATCAATCAAGTAGGATACATTAAGGTAATCCCACTACCCAATAGTGAGGGAAATTGCAATTGATGACTGCAATCCCCAAGGTATTATAATAAAATCTAAATCTCATTTCCATAACAAGATGCGTTGAGTTCGATAGGAAGAGATTTGTTGGAAGGAAGGCATTAAGGAATCCTCCATCATCCAACATGAGGTAAGTCAAAGACTTATTGGATATGGAACTAGTACAAACATTTTCATCAAGGATCACTAAAGACTTGTTGTAATGAACTAATACCAGGGAATGGGCAACACAAATGGTCAATAAAACTACAAAATGGTTGAAAAAGGTTTTATACTTGAACAGTGAGCATGACACAATAGTGACTTGGGTATCTTTTGATACAAAGGAACCGACTATACAAATCTGCAATGTAGGAGACATTGAAAAATTCTTCATATAATTGGAAAAAGTGACCAACTAAAGGAGAAAAAACTCTAAGATCGTTCTTAATCCTACGGAAAAAACTAGAACCCAACTATTGATAGACTCAAAACTGGTGCTTTGTTCAAGGAGACAAAACTTGTTGCCATGATACAAAATACATTTGAATTAACTTCCTTTTCCCTCTTTCTTATAAAGGTTTAATGAGTCCAAGAAATCAAGCTCGGGACCTTCTTCGTTGTTGGTAAGATCGAAGAAGTGACAGAATAATGCTTGTTAAAGCACTGATTCATGGATTTTACGAGCCCAAATTAGTGAATGCTCAATGGTCTTTTCACAATTTGAGAGTGTGAAAATGCCAAAGAAGACTCTAGGGGGGGTATTTTTCATAAGGTTAGTCTCCAAAGTCTGAAAAAGTATAAAACAATCCAGAGGAGAACTCTCTTAGCTCAAGAGAACCAAGATATTCCTTTTTCGTAGTTAGTTGACAAGGTCTGAAAAAGGGTTAAACTATCACCAAATCGATGCTCCTTCAAAAGCAATAAGAATGCTTAAATTTTGACAAGTGTGAAGGGAAGCAAGATCACTTGATGCTTTTGTACTAGGGTTTAAGAAAGCATGGAAAATGACATAAAGAACTCTCAGAATATTTTTCCTGTTTAAGTCCAGAGAATGAAAAAATAGAAAAGTAAGCTTGAATAGGTTCCTTTTCTGTAAGTTCAAGGCCTCCATGTCCACAAAAGAGATAAATATGTACCTGAAGATACTCTTCTAGATTCTGAAGAAAATTCAATATTCCTTTTTCATAGGTAATCCACATGGCCTGAAAAAGGGGTAAACTATCACCAATGTGGATGTTCCTTCACATCCTTTAACAAGTTTGAAGGGTCAAGAGAACTCGGAAATACAGTCATGTTTAGGAAGTCAGACTAGAGCTTAAAGGTAACTCCATGCATTTCCCGTAAATATTTAACGATCCTGAAAAATCCAACTCATGGCCTCCTTACTGTTTTTAACTATCTTGAAGGAGAGAAGAAAGAATGCTCTAAATGCAAGGAGACAAGTGTCAAAAGAAAGCGAAACTAGTTCCAAGCACGAGGAACGGACCTAAGCATAATGCAAGGAACATGAGCAAGATAATGAAACTCGAGGGATGTCTCCTCCAGATAAAGGGAATCAAGTTGCAAAGGCAAAATGGTACAAAGCTGAGCGATGCTGAGAACAGAGATGAGGGATTATATAATGAGCTAAAAGAATGGAAGTCGACATTAGGATCATAAGTGCGAACAGAATACATGCAAATGCAGTTATAGCTTGAACAACAAGGTGAGACCAGTAAATAGTTGTGAATCCAACTAAGAATCATGTCTCCAAGAAACAATAGTATCAAGATTATATTTAGAAGAAAAGATCTAATACATCTCACTTTGGTAGAAAAACTTAGAACTTTGTTATCTTCTAGAAAAGGTGTAGTCAAGGCAGAATCGACCGAAGAAGACTCTATATTTCCAAGGCCCAAGGATTTATAATCAATAAGATCAACCTCAAGAGGAAAGATAAATTTGACAGGGGTGATAGAGTATGTAGGAACAAACTCAGGATCATAGGAGTCGAAAATTATACTAGCAAGTTCAAACTCATCAGGATCATTGACTTGTTGTTCAATGGGAGAGGCCAAAGACTCAACAATGAAATCATAAGAGGATCGATCATCAAATGGACTAGGCTCAATAATCAAGTCAGGGTTGGATTTAACTGCAACTGAGTCAACATCCATGAGAAGGTCAGACTGTATCAAAGACTCTAGTAATACCTCATCCAAAGGAAGGAGACCATCCTAGATATGACACATGTGTAGACATTCAAATAGGTCAACAGGGTAGAGAGTGAGCTCCACAGTTTAAATAAGATAGATCACCTAGTCAACTATTGGGACCGAGTCCCAAGAAGGTAAGCATGAACACAGAGGCTTTTTCTTAGTAGAAATTGGACATGAGGGATATGAGGCCACATAACTCACCCATGGAGGGGAAGTTTCTACCGAATCACTGTGAATAAATAAAGAAAATACTTAGTCTCTAGTTGGGTCAGGAGAGGGATCAAGAAATGTCAATTGATCGACAGTAACAATTATTTAGTTACAAGTAAAGTACATCACACGAAATCGCGTTGACACCACAACTTGCATAGCATAAACATAATCACACCCGAGGAGCATATTGAAGTCCAATGGGTTCTCTATCACCATAAAATCAACTAAGACAGTATTCCCACCCAAAGTAACATATGTTTGAGTAAGAATTCCCAATGCTTGACTAGTTCTTATATTAAAATCCAGTAACTGACTATCAGTTGACATAAGGCTGGGAGATCCCATGCCTCTCCAAGCATGAGCAGATAAAATACTAACAGAGGCTCCTTTGTCCACAATACAATGAAAAATCATGTAGTGTCCAATTTGGACCTTTATTTGAAAAGTTTCATCGGAAGGAAGGAGTGTCTCAGCAAGGATATCCCAATTAAAGGACGCAATCTGAGGGCTTGGAGGGGGTTCATTCAAAGCAAAGTTAGTGACCCATTGTCTAGAATATTCTTAACTGGAAATGAAGAAAATATGACTAGCAGATGATTCAATATCTAAAGGAAGAGTGGGATTGATAAAATATGGAATCGACTCAACCACTTGATGAAGGTCACTCTCTAAAAGAAGAGTGGGATTCACCAAATATTGCATCGGTTTAATCAATTGGTAAATTTCACTCTTTGAAGGAAGAGTGGGATTGACCAAAGTTGATATTGGTTCAACCACTTGATCAACCAAAGTTTGAATAAGTTGTTGATAAAATTTAGTTTGTTCAGGAATGGGATGTCCTTGGAACCATGCTCTTCATACCTCTACAATAGCAAGGCATTGATGGGTAAGGTGGTCACCCTCACAAATACTACAAGGAAACTTGGGCTTGCATTTTGAACGATTATTTTTCTCAACAATATCAACATGACTTGCATTGGTTGACTATTTTTCCCTAGAATGACCTCCAAAGGCTGAGATATTGGGTCCAACCTGGTTAGGAAAATTGTTCCTATGGTTGGGGGTTAAGAGGCCACCAACATACTGGGGGTATAAAGACAAGTGTATAAAGTTATCCAAGCAAATATAAACAAGATTCAAAGGCACGAAAGGCTCATATATTATTTACTTAGGTTGGTCCAAGCTTTCCTTTAACCCTCCTCTTTCTCCTCAATCCAAGAGACTTGTAAAACATATTAATTTGTCATAGTGATCTAGGAACTGAGAACACAGTCTCACAAAGAATACAAAAAAATATGCATAAAATTGGAAAAATGGTGCTGCAATGGGAGTAGCAGCTCTATATAATCAAATGAATAATGAATAATACAATACAATGATCATGCAAGATGCATGAATGCCAAGGAAATTCCAATTCCCAAGGATTTCATTTGAATTGAATGAGTGGGTGTAGCTTAAATGACTGTAAGCCACAATAAACACACTAGTTAACCAACTGATCAAGTGTTGATTGACTCAACTGTGTCCTAACTGAAGTCAGAGTTCAATGAATGACTAATTCTAACTGAAAGTAGCTTAGACACATGTCACTGCATGCCAACCAACAAGTGGTAGCACATCATTAACTCCAATGAACCCTGATGAGGTTAACTGAAGTCAAAATGGCCATTAGAGGCAATTAGAGGCACCCATGTTGACTCCAATTCATTAAATATTAATAAAATAATCAATATAATGAATGAAGGTGCCTTCACCACTCAGGTTAACTGATTGTAACCATCAGTTAGCAATTAGGTGCATTTATGACACTTAGATCACTCCCAGAGTGCTCCAGTTGGCCTCCCCAAATGAAGGAGAAGGCTTAGTTGGCCTCCTTGACTGAAGGTAGGTGTGGGTGTGCTCATGCTGATGTCATACAGTGCTCCTCTGATGCCAATTAAGTCAATAAAAATTAGGATAGTGGTTTAACAAGGCCAAATTGACCAAATTAAGTGTGCATGGTGGGTAAATGTCTCCAACACCCCCCCTTAAACTATACTCAAGAGAGGTAGAAACATAAAGTGTATGAAATGGTAGGGCCCCAGAAAATAAGGCCATAGGTCACGCTGTACAATTATGTAACTTAAACAATGCTAAAGAATAAATCTAAGTGAGGAAAAGAGGGAAAACCCAATGGGAAACCCCCCGCTCAAGCTAAACATTGAAAGTAGTCTGATCACCCTGATGAAATCACCCCCAATAGTGAACGGAGGTAAGTGAACTTATTTTCTAAAAATATCTTGGTGAAGATGTCTACAATCTACTCATCAGTCGGGCAGTATTGCAGAATGATGGTTCTGTCATGCACTAACTCTCTGATGTAGTGCATGTGTATCTCTACATGCTTGGTCCTCTGCCTGGTAACTGGATATGTGGATATATTAATAGCACTTTTATTTTCACAAAATATGATATTTTACAAATTAATACCAAGATCAAACTCTGAAATAATGCCTTGCAACCAAATAGCTTGGATGCAAGCATTCACCGCTCCTCTGTACTCGACCTCTGCTGAAGACAATGCTATGGCGGCCTTATTTTTTCTAGAACAGAAAATGGGGCCACTACAAAACATGAATACATATTGATAAGTAGACTTTTTATCAGTAGAATCACCCTCCCAATTGGAATCTATGTAACCAACCAGCTCTAGCTCGGAGTCCGCAGCATAGTGAATGTTGTAAGTCCTGGTTCCCTAAATATATTGGAGGATCCGCTTGGATACCTTCCAATGAATATCATGAGGCTGTTGCATGTATCTTGACATAGCATTCATGTCATAATAGATATTAGGCTGAGAATGATTCAAGTAGAGCAAGCTACCTATCAGTTGTTGATAAATAGTGCAGTCCATGGGAGGTGTGCTTTTTCCTTCTTAAAGGCTGATCCCTGAAAGGAAAGGGAATGGATCAGCCTTAAATTCAGCCATGTTAAAATTTAATAACATATCTTATATGTATTTTTACTGAGTGACCATTATCCCATAAAAATTTTGCTCAATTTCGAGCCCCAGAAATTGCTTCAAGAGCCCCAAATCGCTCATTTCAAATGCATTATGGAGAGCAGTTTTGATGACTGAAATAGAAGTAACTGTGCTACCTGTAATCAGTAATTCATCAACATATAAAAAAATAATAATCAAATTTCCATAATACTGATGTATATACACATTAGGATCTGATTTACACCTTTGGAAGTTTTGCGAGAGAAGGAAGGCATCCATCTTGGAATACCACTCTCTTGGGGCCTGTTTTAACCTGTATAGTGACTTCTTTAGCTTGAAAATCAAAGATGGATCAGAAATGTATCCCTTGGGCTGCTTCATGTATATATCCTCATGAATATATCCATGCATAAAGGAAGACTTAACATCCATATAATGCACTTCCCAGTGCTTAGATGCAGAAATTGCCAAAACTAGGCGGATGGAGTCCATTTTTGCAACAAGTGCAAAAGTCTCATGGTAGTCCACGCCTTGGACCTGGGAGAAACCTTTTGCTACCAGAATTTCCTTATATTTTCAGTTTCTTCCATCATCAGTAACCTTATTCCGAAACACCCACTTGCATTGAACCAATTTCCTCCCCGGAGGAAGAGAAACTAGCTCCCAAGTGGTGTTTTTCTAAAGAGAATTCATCTCTTCATCCATGGCAACTTGCCATCTCGGATCCTTTCGAGCATGGTAGTAAGACTTAGGGTATAAAATTATCATCCAATAAAAATATTTAGACAACAAATAATCAATAAAATAGAGCGCAATACCTACTCTTTGGAAATCAGACCGGGTTCTCCTTGGATCATCCGGATTTCCAATGTTATCTCCTGTGGAGGAGAGTTTCTGTCGGGCCAAAGTTGGGAGATGATTTTGTACCTCAGGTTTTGATTCAGTATTTGATGTTTTCTATATACTGATATCAGAAATCATAGGATCCAAATCAGGTTCATCACCCCCAATTACATCATCCAAATATTCAGTAGAATAGGAAGGAAATTCAACAGTTTTCTCCTTCACTAGTTCTACCTCCTGAAGAGGCTCATTGAACTTGAAACTCCTTTCAATGATGATATATTTTGTTTTGATATATAGAAGCTTGAAAACTTTTGATTCATCAGGATAGACATTCTATGCTTTGCGGTTGCAAAGCCCTCCTTTCATCAAGTGGAATTCGGGCCCATGCAGTGGACCCAAACACCCGCAGATTCGACACATTCGTCTTGTGTCCGAAGTATGCTTCGAAAGGGGTATTCCCTTTCATGGATAAGTGTGAAACTCTATTCTGAATATATGATGCAGCATGCATGGCTTCATCCCATAAATTTGCATCCAACTTCTTTGATTCCAACATACAGGTGGTCATCTCCTTGAGAGACCGATTCTTCCTCTCCGCTACACCGTTCTGCTGGGGAGTGTAGGGGACTGAATACTAGATATGAATACCACTTTGGGAACATATATATAGTAACACATTACTAACATACTCCCTGCCATTATAAAATCTCAATATCTTGATGTTTTGGCCAGATGCATTCTCAATCAAGGCCTTTAATTCAATGAATTTTTCCAAGATTTTCGACTTCTTTTTGATAAAAAAGACCCATGTGTATCTGGAAAAGTCATCAATGAAAGTCAGAACGTACCTTGATCCATTCATGTATGTGATAGGCATGGGACCATTGATATCAGAATGTATTAGTCTGAAGATGCATGTTGCTCAACTTTCCTTCCCCCGATCAAACTTATGCTCAGGGTGCTTTCCAACAACACAGCCCTTGCAAATTCCAGTGGTAGCTTTGATGATCGGGAGGCATTGAGCCATAGAATTATTCTAGAATTTCTGCAAGTATTTGAATTTTAGATTTCCGAACCTCTCATGCCATAGTCTACTAAATTCATTTCCATGAGTCAGCAATGCAGTGGGCTTTGCATCCGCCACAAAATGGGAGAACCCATAGGCTTTTGCATGATGGTTTGCAAGGTCTTTTGCTACAAGTTCTGTGATATCTACATTATCTGGGCTAAAGGAGACTCTCTTGGGAACTCTTGTATGTGTCATTTGATAAACACTTAGGAGGTTTGATGCAAGAGATGGTCCATACAGAACATTGGAAAAATAACCGTGCTCAAGATCTATAGTACCTTGTCCTTCGGATATGATTATGGAGTCATCTCCCATGTGGATGGGAATGGATTTGCCAGTATCCAAAGATGAGAAGGAGTCTCTTTCAGCCATCATGTGGTTCAAAGCTCTAGAATCTATCAAGAGTGCTCTGGACATCGAAGTGCTTTCCATGAGGGCATGACCTCTTTCATGCCGTGGTTCCCGACCTTGCTGATCTCTCCTCTAAAATATTTCTAGAAGATTGATGTGATTTTTCTCAAGAAGAGAAGTAGCTTCATCAATTTTATTTTTCATGCAGGCATGTTCAAGGTGGAAGCCCTTCCCGTAGTATGAACACTTGACTTTTTCCTTTCCATGATGCCCTTTGCCTTTGTTCTTCTTCGAGCTGGAAGGCTCTTCATGCTGCTGGTTTTCAACTTTAGGCTTAGGAGCTTCGAATTTGGTTTTTGGGTTCTTCTGCTACTTTCCTTTAACCTTCAAATCTTTGGGCCCTGAGGCATAGAGGGATTGATAATGGGAGGATCTGATGATCCCCATCTAGACAAGATTATCATTTTCACTTGTTAGGGACTCAATGAAGGCATTGAGTGAAGGCATCTTCCATCTAGGGGTTGTGAGCTTCACCGCATGGAATGTAGAGACAAACACCTAATAATCAGCTCCAAGTTTGGAGCTGATGGTGAGGATGAGCTGATCATCCTCCTTCTCCACCTTACATTTCTTCAACAGTAAGACAATGTGCTTGAACTTTGTGCAAAAATCATTTAAGGTCTCGAAATTGGAAGGATGGAGAGACCTCAACTCATTTTCAAGCTGGTATACTCTTAAATCATCCTGTTTTCCATACAGGGTTTCCAATTTGTCCCAAATTTCCTTTGGAGTCTTCAATCCCAAGATATGGAAAATAATATCTTGGGAAACAGAGAGGCACAAGAATCTGAATGCTTCATCTTTCTTGTTCAAGAGTCTAGCTTTGTCTGTCACAGAAGCAAGATCTTCTTCAGTGTCCATAGTGACCCTATAGAGTCCTCTGGTGTCACGTCCCCATCCCTCAGACCGGCAAAGAGGATGCGACGAACACCAATCATACGGGCAACAATCCCCATGAAAAATAAGAACAGTTATCAATGCTGAAATAAAGGCTTAATAGGATGCATAACAGGAATGCTAAGATGCGTAATCCATCATAACAGAATGCATAATTCATTAATGATACAGTGGAAGCAACATGTATCTTCCAACGCTCATATGTTCATTATAATTCATAAAACAATAGATTCAATTGTAGAGATAACACGGTCAAGATTACTTATCTTTTTGATGAAGATTTTATTTGCAACCAGCTATGTCGCTGCAACGTTCCACCCAACCTTAGGCTAGTGTGCTCATCAATCTCTCAGCAACACTGCCACCCCCGAGCTGGGCATGATTCCTCCAGGATAAGGGTCATTGCAGGCTTACACATAACCGAGGGACACAATCAGCAAACCAACACCACTAGGTTTACCAGGACATCAACAGATCGACCAAGCCAGCACAGTCCAAAGGACAACCACTACATACCAGCAGCAAAACAACCCTTCACAGCCCTGTGAAGAAGCAAAGACGACCAGGGATAATCCCAAACAAACGATGAGCACAGCTCAAGCCCACAAGGAAACACAGAGTTGTTCTTGGCCCTACCGTGGCCAAAACAACTCAGCTGCAACCCAAAACCAGGGTACTCCAGTAGCCACAAACACATAATGAATGATAGCAGCAATCCACAGTCCCAAAACAGGGAAACTCAGCCAACAGATTGGAAGTCAGCAGTAGCCCAAAACGAAATTGAGCACCACAACCAACAAAACGTGGGGAAGACAAAATCCCCAAAACATAAGCAATGAGCACGACTCACAACATGGGAAAATGACCCCAAACAGTCTGTGCATGAGGGAACTTGCACCAGACCACAAAACATAGAGGAAAACAAATGCACGGCCACAAATCCATAAGGAAACTTACACACAGTCCCTGAGCACGAAATAGCTCCTGCACACGAGAATCCCAAGCGACAGCCACGATTTCTCTTACTCCCGAGGTGAGCAAAACCAACGCAGAGTCCCTGGGCATGAGCATGAACAGACCACGACCTTGCGCGTGAGCAGGAAATAGAACACGAAGAAGATGGCGGAGAAGGTGAAGGCCAGGTACATGAGGAAGATGAACAGACAATGAACCGACCACGGAGGGAGTGGCATCATGGAGAGGATGGTGAGAATGGTAGAGGTCGCTCCCCCCAACGTGGGGTCAACCCCATGGTTGAGTGTACGCATGGGCAAAGGTTGATAGCCTTCCACACTCCACTACCCACCATAACTGCCCCAACTACCTCAACAAAACAATAAAATAGGTTGACAAGGGAAGAGGGCAAAACACAACAAGGTGGTAACACATGAGTTTTTCCCCCATAGACCAAGGTTTGACATCCCCCACCCCTTATCCTTTGGAACCATGCCCTTTTCATTCAACGTTGCACTGCCGTAGCTGGTTGTGGTTTTTAGTTTTATTTGATGTGCGTGTTTACATGATGCCGAATTATAATGTGCCGGATAGCATGACATACCATCGGCAACTACCCCTATTGCCGAAACATACACGACCAAATTGATGGTGGGGATTTTGCCTGTTAGCTCCTCACCACAATTAATTACAATATATACATCATGCAAACGGGGTCAAAACCGGGGTGTTACATTCCCCTCCCCCTTGGAATAACACAATCCTCGGTGTTCCATTACATATATACAATACATATACAATTGCACATCAAAATTTCAAAATTGCAGATCTGTCCCACGTCCAATGATTTACTTTGAACGTTCAAGACCAAGCCCTTCAAATTCCATGGACTTGTCCTACTGGTTCTCAGCCTCCATCTCATCCTGAAGTCTAGGAACTTTGCGGCTATTGCCTTCATCATGTTCCCTCATTGGGCAGTCCCGGCGTAAATGATGTCCTCCGCATCTCCAGCATCTCACTGGCTGCTTCATCTTTACCTGCTCAATTCCCTTTGAGTCTTCATGCCTGGACCGTTTCCTATCGGGTTGCTTGGACGAATGTCCCATCGCTGATCCACCTTCCTTTCCTTTGTCGATTGCTCCCAAAAGGCTTGTCACCTCCCTTTGCAAACCAATAGAGTCTTGCAAAATCTGGTGGTTCATTTCACTCTGCCTTTTCTGTATCTTGAGCATCTCCCCAAGATTCTCTTGGGTCTTGGAAATCACTTGAAGGATACTTCCAGCTAAGCCCAACAACTTTTGATCTGCTGCCATGATCAATGTGCACCACTTGGTTTCACTTTTCTCACCTGTGAAATGCACCATTGAAATTCTATCAGACCAAGCATAGTATAGACATTAAAATCAGTCAATTAATTTCCCCACTTGGCATGACAGTCCAAGTCTCATCAATGAGGATTTCATATTTTTCATGCCTTCCCAACAGGCACATGAGCTCATTCATGTCCATTCCTGGGCAAGGAATTAACTATTCCAGCATTCACAAATTTACTTAGCAAATACACACATTTCATTCTCAATCATACATGCATTCAACAATCTTTTGTTTTCACAATGCATAAACATATATATATATATATATATATATAATCAAAAAGCAAGAGAGAGCAGTAAGAGTTTTTCCCCTGTTTTCTTTGTTCCACCCTGGAACCCACACCACTGTCGTGGCTTTTCATGCTCTCAGCCTCTTTCACTTCACCATGAATGCTGGACCAATCTCTCGTGGTCATGACACTTAGTGTCTTTGGTCTATTCCAGACCTCTAAACCATGGAGTCTCTCCACATGGCTTGTGTCAACTGCTAGGACTCCCCCGTCTTACTAGCACCTTTTTCATTACCGCTCATTTCGAGCTTTCCAGGACAGTCACATGCCCACATGCACCCCTAGGATGTGCTCATAGCCCTCGCTCCTAGTGATACCTATATCCAAGCATTGAATAGATTCAGATGTTTTAGTTTATTCTCATCAATTTTATCTCTAGAACAAGAGCTTAAAACATCATAGCCAAATCATATACACATGTATATTCATAAGCAAAATAATCCAATACTTATCTGTATTGTGCATTTCCTCGTTCGTCCACAGGATCCTGCTTTGCTTTGCAAGCCTTGGGATCGCCTATGGACTTAGATGTTAGGTCAGCACGCCGACTACTCCACAACATCAATTTTTTTTTTAAATGTCCAGCCAGTACATCCTTATGTCGACTGGGCTTGGAACTTTATCATGACCGTTTCTAGGTCTAGGATCTACTATGGATCCTCAGGCATATCACAGCCCATCATACACTTATATCAACAATAACACATACACTTATACCAACCATACACTTATACCACCATACACTTATATCAACAATACGCTTATACCAACATACACTTATACCAACCATTTACCTTTACCTTTACCTATAGCCTGTTAACACAAGTAATACAAGCGAACTCATCAGCGTTATTGCTCAAAAACTGTAATCACATTTCTCATCATTCACTATCAAGTATTGAGACACCAGGAGTGCGTCCACTCCCTAGAGTGTAATCAATATCGGCAACCCTTTCATGACTCACCATCAGAAAAGTGTGCACTCTTCTCCGGTGTGTGCCATGTAGGCCCTATTCATACTCAAGCAATCGGTCATCATGGAAATAAAATCAAACATGTTCTGCCTATGGAATTTAATAATCAAACATGCATATTCATAGCAAGGGTCACAGAACACTTATCCATTTGCCGTTGTAGTATGCCTTTGTTAAGGAGGAATGGAGTCTCCTTTCCTGAGTTAACAGTCCCTCAGTTAGCCACCCCAACTCCTTTTACATTTCATATTCACACATGTCTTACCAACATAATTTATACCATCTCACTCATGTTACTACCGAACATGCAGTGCAGACTAGACATTTCCAAAATGTCCAATGGTGTTTCACCCGAAACCCATTTCCAAGGGAAAACCTTCCCATGAATTTTGGCTCTTGCAGGTCATCACACATGATCTTCCTGCGGTGTGTATCCCTAACACATTCATCAAATAGCCAAACAGTCAATCATTACCTGATAATACAATCCAATTGATCATTGCATAACCAAGCAATGACATTGGTAATCAAATTCAATAAGAATTTGCAATTCTGTCAACTACAGAAATTGACTTGTTTAATTGTGGGTTTCTTGTAAGTAGCACTACTATGTCCATTATAACTTTATGCTTACTATCATAACATGAATACCCACTTACCATGCGTCCCTCCTAACACAATCTCATACAAGCCAACAATGATTAGTAGTCGTCAGCAATTCTTAAATCCGAAATTCACAATTCAAACAACCAACTGTTTTCACAACCATGAGACTCTTCTCATAAAGTTTGGCTCTTTTACATGGTAGATTCTGGCATTGGTCGGGGCCTTACCTCTCACTGCCATGCTCAAAATAATCTACCTGAAACCTGAGCTTCAATAAACCAAACACAATCTTATGCAAGCCAATAGTGGCTAGTTGTTGTCAGTAGTTTCTTAAATCCGAAATTCACAATTCGAATTTAACAACCTATTATGCATACCATATGGTAGATTCTGGCATTGGTCAGGGTCTTACCTCTCAGTGCCATGCTCGAAATAATATACCTGAAACATGAGCTTCAATCAACCAAACACTTGGTAAGTCTGGATGCATATAACCTTTTCATTGCTACAACCATCGCCGAAGCATTTTCAGAATTTATAAAATTCAATACTTCCAGCTGTTAGTCACATCAATATTTACCAAAACTCATTTACTTCATGTAATCATTATCATACTAACATTGCAAGGTATAGTCACAGCATTCATGCAATTTAAATGAAGTGGTTAGATACTCCTTACTTCACAAGCGTATCATTCACACCACCTTGCTCTTCCATAGAGCATTTCTGGTAGCCAATTGATCATGACTATCCTGC
Organism: Pseudotsuga menziesii; assembly: GCA_001517045.1. Lineage (NCBI taxonomy): Eukaryota > Viridiplantae > Streptophyta > Pinopsida > Pinales > Pinaceae > Pseudotsuga > Pseudotsuga menziesii. Next base: position 294,391 of record LPNX010272058.1, on the reverse strand, counting down.
ATTCATAACAACCTTTGAAATGGTTCTTGAATTGTCATCAATTCATCATCTCGGTCATTAGTCATTCATAATATCACATGCACTCATCTCAATGCATTCATGCAATGCACCACAACATTTGCACCTATGCTTATGTAATTAGTCACTCACACCCTTCATATGCATACATCCAATGCATAACTACAAGATTCATAAAATCTTCTTAATGCATGTCCATTCAACGCTGCCTTGCATTGATTATGCATTCAACCATACCATGGCCTAACCATGACTACCTCATATATGATGCATTATTATAATCAAGATCATAAGTACTTCTTTCCTTGGGCTACTAAGCTCAATCAACATATACAGGCATAACACCTTTCTATATTCAAATATCCACACGGTATGAGGTCTCTTACCTGTACCAATCCATGGAATTTTTCATATGCAAATTCTTACCTGCATGGGTCGTACTTACACCCTTGACATGACCAATTTAGTTGGTCCTTTGCAGGACCAACTAAATTGATAGCAGTGGCCATCATTAGCACTTTGCTACTTCATGCTTAGATTCTGGTCACTTATCCTTGTTCCCTACCGGATAAGCTTTCCAACGCCTATCCACATGCTTTATTCTGACCCTGGATGTGAAAACCACACCACTTCTAAGAATGAAGACTTTCACCAAGTCTCAGGAAAAACACACAACTGTATTTTGGTCCAGAATGCTAACTTCAGCCACCTCATTTCCGATGCACCATTCATCTTTTATGAATTTTGGGTTTAACTAATTTTCCAAAAACATAGAATTTTCTTTTCACAAGGACGACTGTCTCAAGGGATGACAGGGGTCAAGGGGGCTTGCCCCCTTGTGGCTTCGCCACTGCAGGGCGGGTCGAGGGCAGCGCCCTCATTTTTTTTTCTTTCTGCAAATCATTGGTTTTCGCGCAATCTGGTGCATGAAATCGCTGCCACTTTCTTATTTTTCAGTCTTGAAAATCCACTGAAAACCACTGAGAATTTTATTGAAAAACCCCTGAAATCTTCTGAAAAATCCCACTTGAAAACTTGGAATTTCCCCTTGCAGAATCGGCTCACATTCCAACTAATCTCTCGTAGAATTGGCTCTCAAAACCACTAACTGTTTCGACATTTCGGTGGTCTCTCTCATCGGAATACCTAACGCTTTGGCTTCCGCAATGGCATCTCAAGAAACGCTTTCTCTTTCCGATGGTCGGCGATTCCATACTTAGGAAATTTCTCTAACTTTCTTGCGGCGTTGGTAGTGGGGAAACTTACCCATCGGACGCCTAACTACTTCTCCGTCCGCAATGGCAAAACACTGAACCCTTTCTTCTTTCGGTGGCAGTCTTAACCTTTTTAGTCGGAAGCCATAATGCTTTCGCTTCCGCAATAGCGGCTCCCGAAACGCTTTCTCCTTTCGATCGGCATCGGCAGCCTTTCTAGTTGGAAGCCATAACGATTTTGCTTCTGCAATGGAGGCTGTTTACTTGGAACAATTTTAAACTTTTCTGCGGCGTCGGAGGTATTTTTTGTCGGGCGTCTAGTCGTTTAGACTTCTGCAATGGCGGACACCCACTTCACAAACTCTTCTGCAACAGCGGAAGTTAACTTCACAAACTGTTCCGCAACGGCGAAAGTTAACTTCACAAACTCTTCCGCAACAGCGGAAGTTAACTTCACAAACTGTTCCGATGGGAAACACTTAGACAAATTTTCTTTTCGGCTTTCTTCCAATTGTTTCGTTGGTCATGCTTCCGCTACATCGGAAGTCCTTACACCTAACTCTTCCGCAACGGTGGAAGTCTTTCCTGCTAGAGGCCCGACCTTTCAACACTTAGGCCATTTTCTTTTTAAAACTTTTCGCCTATCGGCAGTCGGATCACTTATGCATCGGTTGTTTAGTCCTTCCCTCAGCCGCAACGGCGGACAGGAAATCGCTAAACTCTTCCAATGCATCGTAAGTCTGTTCCTCTTCAATGCTCCGATGCTCCGACTGTTCAGGCACGTAGATAAGTTTTGGGAGTTTACTGCCACCAAACTCTGATCTCTGCTGGGTAGAATGAAGTCCTGCCTCTGTCACTGCATCCTTCATGGCCCATATAGGCCCACTATTGCAACCTTGGCTCTGATACCATACTGTCACATCCCCATCCCTCAGACCGGTGAAGAGGACACGACGAACACCAATCATACGGGAAACCAGCCCCATGAAAAATAAGAACAGTTATCAATGCTGAAATAAAGGCTTAACAGGATGCATAACAGGAATGCTAAGATGTGTAATCCATCATAACATAATGCATAATTCATCAATCATACAGCGAAAGCAACATGTACCTTCCAGCATTCATATGTTCATTATAATTCATAAAACAATAGATTCAATTGCAGAGATAACATGGTCAAGATTACTTATCTTTTTGATGAAGAGTTTATCTGCAACCAGCTACGTCACTGCAACGTTCCACCCAACCTTAGGCCAGCGTGCTCATCAATCTCTCAGCAACACTGCCACCCCCGAGCTAGGCATGATTCCTCCAGGATAAGGGTCATTGCAGGCTTACACATAGTCGAGGGACACAATCAGCAAACCAACACCACTGGGTTTACCCGGCCATCAACAGATCGGCCAAGCCAGCACAGTCCAAAGGACAACCACTGCATACCAGCAGCAAAACAACCCTTCAAAACCCTGTGAAGAAGCAAAGATGACCATGGATAATCCCAAACAAAGGATGAGCACAGCTCAAGCCCACAAGGCAACACAGAGTTGTTCTTGGCCCTACCGTGGCCAAAACAACTCGGTTGCAACCCAAAACCAGGGTACTCCAGTAGCCACAAACACACAATAAATGATAGAAGCAATCCACAGTCCCAAAACAGGGAAACTCAACCAATAGATTGGAAGTCAACAGTGGCCCAAAACAAAATTGAGCACCACAACCAACAAAACGTGGGGAAGACAACAGCCCCAAAACACAAGTAGTGAGCACGTCTCACAACATGGGAAAATGACCCCAAACAGTCTGTGTGTGAGGGAACTTGCACCAGACCACAAAACACAGAGGAAAAAAAATGCACAACCACAAATCCGTAAGGAAACTTACACGCAGTCCCTGAGCACGAAATAGCTCCTGCACCCGAGAATCCCAAGCGATAGCCACGATTTCTCTTGCTCCCGGCGTGAGCAAAACCAATGCAGAGTCCCTGCGCGTGAGCATGAATAGACCACGACCCTGCGCATGAGCAGGAAATAGACCATGAAGAAGATGGCGGAGAAGGTGAGGGATAGGCGCATGAGGAAGATGAACAGACAGTGAACCAACCACAGAGGGAGTGGCATCGTGGAGAGGATGGTGAGAATGGAAGAGGTCGCTCCCCCCAACATGGGGTCAACCCCCTGGTTGAGTGTATGCGTGGGCAAAGGCTGGCAGCCTGCCACACTCCACTACCCACCATAACTGCCCCAACTACCTCAACAAAACAATAAAATAGGTTGACAAGGGAAGAGGGAAAAACACAACAAGGTGGTAACACATGAGTTTTTCCCCCATAGACCAAGGTTTGACATCCCCCACCCCTTATCCTTTGGAACCATGCACTTTTAATTCAACGTTGCACTACCGTAGCTGGTTGTGGTTTTTAGTTTTATTTGATGTGCATGTTTACATGATGTCGAATTATAATGTGCCGGATAGCACGACATACCATCGGCAACTACCCCTATTGTCGAAACATACACGACCAAATCAATGGTGGGGATTTTTCCTGTTAGCTCCTCACCACGATTAATTACAATATATACATCATGCAAATGGGGTCAAAACCGGGGTGTTACATCTGGCACATAGCTAGATCTCCATGTCTCCTTTCCATGAATGGAAATTGAACAAAGTCAAGAGTTCTACTGAAGAAGCCATTTCAAACTATTGGAGCAAATGCTTTCACCGGTTAAAACCTGCAAATCACAACAAAAGGGGCACCGTAAGGTCGGACAACCTACACATTTTAGGCTTTCATCACACCTAGCACAGTTGATCAAGCAAGATTGATCAACAATTCCTTTACTTGGGGTATAAAGTGGTAAGCCTTGGCTTCTGGTGCAGTGCTAGAATTTTGAGCTTTTGCTCAATTTTTCATGCAAGATCTGTCAAAAACCATGTTTTTGAGAGATTTGAGATTCATCCCATCATGTGCTCTGATACCATATTGTTACGGAGAGAAATTCCTATGGCTTGGGGTACCACAACAGACAGCTAGACTCCAGAAATCAATCTTTCCCCAATATGCAATAGAATTAAAATGTCTAACACTAAAGGATCGAACCTCGTACCTTATTCCGGACGGTTGAAGTAGATCCCCGTTGAGCTTTCCAATCTTCGGCTTGAATTGATATAATACTTCTTCAACAATAAGTAAACAATACAAGAATACTATATTTCATGGTGTTAGATCTATTCTAGCATATATAATCAATAATGTAAAAGCATTTGACATATTCCAATGGATAAAATATTCATTCAAATACACATTACTGGACAAGAAAAGATATTTCTATTAATATGAATAAGAGATTACAAGTGACAACCTCTGAAGGCACGTCTGCGAAACGGAGAAACTGAATCCCCCACTTGGGCCTCCACCACCTCAATCCTCCATCACTCAGATAGAAAGCTCACTAGCAAAAGACAAGCTTGGGAAGAACACAACAGTGCTCCAAGGGACAAAGGGATGCAGACTCAAGCATAAGTTCTGGCAACAATTGACTATAGTTTCGTTACTCTGAATTCTCTCTTATGCTTTCAATGTCTCAAGGGGTTCCTTATATAGCTTTTCAAAGGGATACTGAAAGGTCAAATCCGTGCGATCTCAAGGCATATGGAAGGCCAGGAGTCATATGAGTCGGATCCAAGTCAAGGAACGCTCCAAAAGGATTTGGATTATTCATACATCCCGATGTACGCGACTATAGGGGGAATATCCACGTATGTACGCGGTTATCGAGGAAACACTACTACATTTCGATCCAAAATCTGACGAAAAAATCCGACGGCGCGTGGATTTATTTTTTTAAACTTAAAAAAAAATCACAATGATAATTTTTTTGTTTTATAAATGTGGCCATAAGCGTCGCTTAAGCGACGGCTAGTCTCATAAGCATCGCTTAAGAGACGGATAGCCTCATAAGTGTCGCTTAAGCGACGGCGCCTCAAATTGGTCAATCATTTAAAAAAAAATAGTTGATGGGTAGGGGTCGCTCTCAAATGGATCTTAGCTTTAGTGGCTATCATGTGTCTCAGTTCATAAGTCTCCAAGCCATATGTTTCAATGTCAAATGTCCTACTATCCTGTATTTTTCAAGAGTTTTGTATATTTAAATGTTCAAAAGTATTTGACTAGGTTTTATATTTTTGTTTAGTAAGTTTTGTGATTGCTACATGTTATGTCTCATATTAAGTCTCCCAATGCAAACTAGCACCTTATCTTGAGAAGTATTCCCCTTGAGTTGGTATTTAGCATTATTTTTATGAGAGTAGCCATCTTGAAGAGAGTTCCAAGGAAAACTAAGAAAAATGGCATAAGATACCCTCACACATGGTTAAAGAATAATATTTTAAGATGGAATTTTGCATTGGATTTTAACAAATCCAAGTCAATGCTTATCCACTTTTTTAGCTCATATAAATACACTATTGAAAGCAGATAAAGAACCAAGTAGATAGTTTAAAGAAGAGGTGCCTAGTACATGAAAAAAATACTTTTTCCATTTTAGCTAGAAAAGGCATCATTACGCTTCCCAGTTTGCTAATCTATTTCACAATTGCTACACATTTGTTTTCCAAACTATTTAATGGAAATCTATAAGCATTAATTTCATTTATGTTGCATGCTTGTCACATATAGGTATCAATTGTTTCTTTGCTACTCTCAAATAACATTCCTCTCTAATTAAAAAAACCTCTCTACAACAACAATAACATTTTACTCAAACTATAAGCAATGAATTTCCATTAAAGAACCCCCACATTGGTAGAAATCCTAGCACCTGCTACTACCTCCTACCTTTCTTCTCATAATTAATTTGCAATGTGGATACATGTTAAGCTTAAGAACGAAATATATAGAAGAGTTCTCACAATCATTACTATGGAAATCTCAAATGACATCATATCATAGGTTCAAGATGTAGATACCTCTCACTAAGATTGGGATACATTGAAAAATTGCTAAGAAACCTATAACACAAACCCTCAACACAAAGTGGCGAATGAAATGGAGGGAAGAAAATTGGTGGGAGTTTTGCTTCCGCCCTCAAATCCCCAATATCACTGAAGACTTTGCAGCAAAAAAACACCATTGTCATTTGATTACACTTCATATCCTTCGCACCCGATATTATTTTCTTTGTGAATTTCATCCAAAAACCCTTGTTCTCTGCGGGGATTAACAAAGTAGAGAATAAAGATGTTTGGCATGCAGAGTCAGTCGAATGGAGGTTCTCTATTCTCAGGAGGTGGTTTTATGCCCTCTCAGGCCACCCAAGTTAACGAAGGTGGTTTTTCCTCTGTGAGGGTAAGTGGCTTTTCCTCTCAGCTTAGGCGGTTTTAGGGCTTTCAACCTCTGCATGTTTTGGCAGTTTAAGGATCCCAACATTCAATCAAGCATGGATGGTTTTGCAAAAAAGTGGTACCAGCACCGGGCTTCTTCCATTGACGGTAAAATCAGTTATAGCTTCCTTAACCTGTTCGAAACATGTATTTCTTGTAGAAGTAAAACTGTATTGTAGTATACGTTTTTTTTTCTTATTTTGGGTCAATGAATGAAGGAAAGAATGGGAATAACGTGCTTGTATTATTTCTCATTTATGTTGATTTTGTATATTTTGAAAATTGTATATGGATTCTTATGAATTCTTTGATCTTGTGTGTTACAATCAGGCAGACACTCCTAGACAAAGGTGAGATGTGTCACCCTTTGTGTATGATAATCTGGCTTTAGTAATTCATGTTTTCAAACCACATCTTATTGCCATTGAAAATAAATTTGTATTTTATGAAGGACATAAAGGATGCTTTGAGAATGAGCATATTCTGCTTTGTTGAAATCACAATTCTGTAATTATAAAATGTAATTTTATTGCTAGACTCACTGCAGATATTCATGGTCTCCTTCCCCTAGACGTAGATATGTGCAATCTCGCTCTTATTCTAAGTCTGCATCTCCGTCTCGATCCCCGTCTCGGTCTCATAGTCCTGTGAGGAGGTAAGTGCGATGTCTTATGTGATATATAAATATTGCTTGTTGCTTTATTACAGTATTGCTTTCTTATTTTTTATTCTTGCCTTTAAAGCTTTGGTCACATATATTTGTAATTTATGATGTGGGACCATATGCACATCCAACCTAAGGCGATGGACTTTTAGAATTTCATCCCCACGGTGTAACAGATCTCTTGGCAAGTATAGCCTAATAGGAATTTTTCATAGAACATAACAGGAATTTTCAGAGTAAATGGAGAGGTACCAAGTAATTGACTGAGACAGCTATTTCCTCCTACCGCAGGCAATCTGCTGTATATGCCACCCCCTAGCCAGGCTATGATACCACTAGGGAAAAGAATGTTGCAGACAACCCAAGTCTGCTGCAACTCTTTTTACTCAGATCTGGTTTAGTACAGGTATGCACTCTGTTTCCAGCTTAATGAGTCAAAATAACAGCTAACGAGAGCATTCCTCTCAGGAAATACAACCCAGAATAGACAATCTCTGAGCTCACAATTCTAGCAGAATAATTACTCAACAAGAGGCTCAAATTCCAACAAAAAAATTACTCAACAAGAAACACCAATCTACAGCAGATAACTTACAATCCTACAGAAAATCTCTGATCTCTCTATTGGAATCAAACAACTACCCACTACATCCACAACGCAACTCAAGCCTGATGAACACTGAGACAACTAATGGCACACTTGCCACATGATTGGTGTTCCATTAGTATAGCATAATATGAATTTTTCATAGAACATAACAGGAATTTTCAGAGTAAATAAAGAGGTACCTACTACCAAGTAACTGACTGAGACAGCTATTTCTTCCTACCGCAGGCAATCTGCTGTATATGCCACCCCCTAGCCAGGCTATGATACCACCAGGGCAAAGAATGTTGCAGACAACCCAAGTCTGCTGCAACTCTTTTTACTTAGATCTGGTTTAGTACAGATATGCACTCTGTTTCCAGCTTAATGAGTCAAAATAACAGCTAACGAGAGCATTCCTCTTAGGAAATACAACCCAGAAACAGACAATCTCTGAGCTCAAAATTCTAGCAGAATAATTACTCAACAAGAGGCTCAAATTCCAACAGAAGAATTACTCAACAAGAAACACCAATCTACAGCAGATAAGTTACAATCCTACAGAAAATCTCTGATCTCTCTATTGGAATCAAACAACTACCCACTACATCCACAAGGCAACTCAGGCCTGATGAACACTGAGACAACTAATGGCACACTTGCCACATGATTGGTGTTCCATTAGTATAGCATAATATGAATTTTTCATAGAACATAACAGGAATTTTCAGAGTAAATGGAGAGGTACCAAGTAACTGACTGAGACATCTATTTCCTCCTACCGCAGGCAATCTGCTGTATATGCCACCCCCTAGCGAGGCTGTGATACCACCAGGGAAAAGAATGTTGCAGAAAACCCAAGTCTGCTGCAACTCTTTTTACTCAGATCTGGTTTAGTACAGATATGCACTCTGTTTCCAGCTTAATGAGTCAAAATAACAGCTAACGAGAGCATTCCTCTCAGGAAATACAACCCAGAAACAGACAATCTCTGAGCTCAAAATTCTAGCAGAATAATTACTCAACAAGAGGCTCAAATTCCAACAGAAGAATTACTCAATAAGAAACACCAATCTATAGCAGATAACTTACAATCCTACAGAAAATCTCTGATCTCTGTATTGGAATCAAACAACTACCCACTACATCCACAACGCAACTCAGGCCTGATGAACACTGAGACAACTAATGGCACACTTGCCACATGATTGGTGTTCCATTAATGGACAGTGCCCTTGGCATGTAAAGCTCCTCTGAGTGTATCTGCAATGATTCTCTAAGTGTCTCTGGATCTGCCCCCTTCCCGAGACTCTGGTTTCCCTATTTATCACCGAATAGGTCCGTTGAAAGCTTAACAAGGACCATGCATGCAATCTTCAACGGAGTTCCTGAAATTGCTCCTCTAACTCAGTGCAGTTGACAGCAAGCAGATTGGAAGTAGCCACATATTGGTCACCAGCTAGCTGAATTAAGGAGCTCTGCATATGTTGGAGTACAATGCATCTTCAATGCGTGTGCTCCTGCATCAAATAAGAAGATACGTACAACTCTCATGACAGCTTCTCCAACTCAAATAAGAGAATGATTTACCATCACCACTGCTGAGATCTTAAATTGGATGAGCTATTTGTCACCCACAATACCTGCCCTCACAACACAAGGAGAAACTCTTTATTTTCTGCTTAGTAATCCCTCAAAAGTCTGTCGCTCCGGTGCTTTTCAGTGTTTGCATAGATAGGTACAGATAGCTGTTCATTAATTTCCAACAGATTTTTTCTTGGTTTTGGATTCTCCCTAGTTTCTAATGGCTTTCTCTCATAGTTTTTCTACTTCTTATTACGGCGGTCTCCTCTTCCCGGGTTGAACTTTCATTTTCTCTCCTCTACTCCAAAAACTAGCTCTCTTTTCCAATTCAAGTTTTCCCTTATTTGCATACATGAAGGGTGCCAAGGAGAGTCCAATTCCTCTACTCCAACTGACTATGATTAACACCATGAACTGATGAATCCCATTGCAATTTTAAATCTAGGTATAAACAATATAGTTTGAGGAAATACGAAGTGTTTCACATCTGGTCTATTTGTATGACGATCTGGTATGATCATTGAACTTCCACTTGAAACCATATGCTGAGTAGTCTATCCACCCCACTGTAGTATGCCATGCCATTAGATGCACTTGACTTCTTGTTGCACTTGCACCTAAGTAATTTGCACAGCTGAACTTGTCACACTAATGGACTCTAAAGTTACCCCTACCATGTGCACTGTGTCCATGGCACAACTTGACTTGACACTCTAGTGGACTCTAAAGCTACCGCTATAATGTGCATGCCCATACTCAGACAAGTATTCTAGGTTCAACTTCCTCTAGTGTGACTGCTTTCATCATGGACTTTATAATTGATCTTTGTCTCTTTCCTGGTTCAGTGGTGCCAGAAAGTTTACTCAGAAAATGAGCACTATATAGGTGTATGGTAGAACATAATTGCATTATAAACAATGTATCTGCAATATTGGTGAAAATCTATTCCCAAGGTATAAACATTTTGCGTAGAAATTGAGCACAATATATAGAAAATTGTATTATGAAAAATCTCTGGTGGAAATCTGCGCCCATATGCTTGAATATTGGTTAGAAAATGAGTACAATTTCTATTCCCTAACCTACAAATAATATGCTTAGAAGATGAACACAAAATCTGTGCCATTGATGCTACATGAAGGTCTAATTGATGATACACTGCATGCTTCAAATTGCAGTGTGATATGCCCAGTTAGTTCACCTTTTTATTGATAAACCTGCTCATGGTGGCAGTTAGACTCGAAGGGGTCTGGCTGCACTTTATTTTTTAGTCTTGCAATTTTTTACATATTCAAGTGTTATTAGTCAGTTGTCTATTTTTTTTTAAAGTAACAAAGGTTGTAGGAACAATTATGATAATGGTTAATATTAAGTTTGCAATAGACATTAGAGAACCCCAATGCCACATTTAAAACTTTAGTGATTAGGACAGTGTCATTGCCGTACTTTCTAGTCTTTTTTAAAATGACAGTTAGTACATTGTGGACTTAATTGTTTTCTATTTGGTATTTTAACCACATGATATACCCATGATTCTAAATAGCCTGTTCCTGTTTTTAAATCTTCTCTCCAACAAACCAAAGCCCAAGTTCAGTTTTTAAAGCAGCAGTAAGGATATGATAGCTGGTCTGGTTAAAGAGAACCCCAAAAGTATGGAGATAAGGAGAAAAGAATAACTCGGATTCAGAAGTATAGGTCTTGCTAGAAAAGAATAACTCAGATTTATTTTCAGATTCTCAAAAGCTGAAAATATTTTTTGTTAAAATGGAGACATGGACTCCTCTTCAAAGTCGTGGAAGGCATCAAGAATGGGGAGCAAACATCCTTCCTATCAGCTGAGAAGAAGCTTACCTCTAGTGGAAGATTTACAATGAAGCACCACTTACAAGAAAAGGAAAGGAATAAAACTGTATTAAACACAATTCAACCAGATGAGGATAAGTTATGAGGATAAGCTAGGAATCAAACCCTCAGGCCTGGGCATTTTCTTTAACATAAAAAAAATCATGTTGAGAGTATATCTAGAATGATATTTTCCAGCTGTGATAGCTCCCCTGTATGTCCAAAATGAACATTATGGCACAGAATTCTACTAAAACTTATGAAGTATTCAATTTCAAGCAACTTGTCTCTGCCCAATTCAGGACTCCATGGCAAAGTACCAGCTTCCTTAACATCAATATCTAATAGAGTGATCCAGCCAAGTACAAAACAATATCTTTCAAGTATAAGCTCATGCACTTGGGAAGCTTCCCTATTCTGCCACACTTCCAAAATGCGACAAACAACAGAATAGAGATCAGACCAATTTAAACCCAGATCTTGAAGAACTTTGTGTTCTACAATACCCCAGTTATGAACCCCACTAACGTCAATCAGTTGCTAAAAGGGATTAGCCATTCCATGCTCTTCTGTGACTCCTTCAACCATTCCATTCCAACTGTCTCTACTGTATGACATGGAGACACAGACGATGGTGATGATAATAATAAAAATCAAGCAAAAAGTAAAAATGGCCAAGCTTTGATACCCAAATGAACAACTCTGTACCTGCTGGAATTGTTCCATTGAAATCGGATTCTCATGAAGCAAGATACTCTGTAATGATGTGCAGTCTTTGAGCAAATTTTGAGGAAGCTGTATAGTAGATGAACAATTTCATAAGAATTTCTCAACAAGATGTTGAATAGTTTAACAGCACTGTCATCAGGTTCCAAAATGATGTATCTTGAAGAGGAATTGTGCATGAGATCGCAGTACTGTGCTCTATCTGGGTTATAATTTAATGAATAGAACTCAGAAACAGACATAAAAGGAATTAGATTCTTTAAATTTTAACAATACTCATGCCTAGGGGCTTGGGTATATCATATATGTTAAATTCAATTTTTTTGAAGATTCAATAGCAAAGGCATAAGACAAAAGGGCAGCAGTAGTAAGCAGATGCATATTACAAGAAATGGTGAAGACGGATGACCCTATGAGAAACTGTTTTTCTGGAAATTTGAATTATTAATGATTTAACATAGTTACAATTGTATTCTATTGTCTCTTTTGCTGAGTGGCCTGTAAATCTGTACACACATACTGACTTTGTTATTGAAGTTTTTTTAGTAAGTTATGAGAGCTTGAGTCTAGAGTAAGGAATTGAGATTTTGGTGTTGACTTTGTTATTGAAGTTGTTTTAGTGAGCAAAGAGGCATAAATGCAAAGACCAAGTCAGCAGTCTTGGATGCAAAATCTTGTTGTGGCATAGGCAAATCCTTTATAGACTTTGGTGTTTCCTTTTTTGCCTGTTCTTGGTGTAATTTCTGTTTTCTTATGTCAGTTATTTTTCGTTGAAAATTTTGTTTTTGGCGTTAGGATTGAAACATCTGTTAGGGACTGGGGATATGTGTAGCAGTGATGCTAAATTCACCATGACTCACATATTTTTGTTAATTTCTCGTTTCCCTTTGATCCTTTAATGGCCTGCTTTTTTTTCTATTTTGTTTACGAGTTTACTGTTAATAAGCCAAGTCCTCAGAACTGAGAAGATTTGATAGCCAATCTGAAACTTTGAGTATGGCAATAGTTTTCATTGTTCCCTGGCTAGGTCATTTGCAGTTGTTATTTGTTAGTATTATTATTCTTTGCTTATCTCTTCCATATTCAAATACCACAACTCTGTTTTACATTTTAGCTAAGGAAAATTTACGAGGTTGAATCGTTTGACTGAGATGCAATTACAAGATCCGTCCTTGTAGTTGCTGTCGTATGCCAGGATGAAGCGATCTCTAGCAATCGACTTCAAATTTTGATAAGGCATTGCAATGTTTCATTTATCAATATTATCTGGCTTAGGCATTTGTAATAATATTATTTTGCTGGCCTTGTTATGCTCTGTTTCTACACATTTAGTAGAGTTATGGGTATTGTTTATGTATTGGTAAGGTCACTTATGGAATGTTTGTTTATTTTAAATAGGTTTAATATAATCTCTAGTTATTGTCCTTCTGGACATGTCTTGTGCATTGATCCCATCATTAAGTGAGATTTGGTCAGTAGATGGATTTGCCTTGGCTGTGTCTATGTTATGGATGTGCTTCAAATTTAATGTACAACTCAAGTTGTCAATCCTATCACTCCATTAAATTTTTGTTAATTTCCCAAGAGTTAACTCTACCAGGGCATGGGATACTGTGATTTGTGACAATTCACGACTGTCAAATCTTCTCAGTTCTGAGGACTTGGCTTATTAACAGATGTTAATAAGCCATAAACCTATATACTAAAAGCAAGGTAATAGGTTTCTTCAATAATCCTTCAAACATGCTTACGTTAAGAGGGATTTTGAATTAGGTACTCTGCATTTGTATTTTTTTTTTTAAAACACACACATGCGTCGCTTAAGCAACACCTAAAACTGTCGCTTTACTGACGCAATGAAGGTTATATCCGTTGCTTAACCGACAAAATGAAGGTTAATTTTTTTGAAAAAAATTGACTGCCGTCGCTTAATCGACGGCCATTCTGTCGCTTAACCGATGGCATGAAGCTTATTTTTTTTTAAAAATTCACTACCGTCGAAGATATTTTGTCGGCTAATCGACACCTTATATTTAAGCGATGGTAGCCGAAGTGTCGCTTAACCAACGGGTTAAACCGATGTCGGATAACCGATGACAAGTTTCCGACACTTAAAAAAAATCATAGTGTCATACATGCGACAGGGAAGTGTCGAAAATCTGACAATACGACCGTCGGATTTTTGGTCAAAATGTAGTAGTGAAAAAGTCGCGTATATCACTTTTATTATGTTTTTAGGGATGATCAAGGACACATCAAAAGAAAAAAAGTGGTCCATAGGGGCTAATGAGTCTGCAGCGGGACAAGGGAAGGCCATACAATGTGTGATTCACCTAGTGTGGTGAAATCCGCTATAACAGATGCCCCCTAATGTATGAGATCAGAGGGGTCATACGATGGCCGAAATACATTATAAGTCCATCCCAGAAGTGAAGTGATGAAGGTACCCAAATGGAAGACCAGCCACCCAATCAGCATAATACCATAATACAACTCTACATATAACTGCAAATACATATAGCAGTCCTAGATACATAAGAGTACAATGGCCATGAACAGGCATGAAACATGATAACCCATATGTGGTCATCGCCACGTACAATATACATAGATCAGAATATCCATGATGAAGATATACAAAGGACCATGATCTCCACAAAGGCTGAAGATATATAATAGATCAAGATCTCCATAGTGGCTGGAAATGTTTGACATATACTGGAACAAGTCACGAGAGCTGAAATCTCATGAACACTAGCACGATCAAGGAGGTAGCATATAATGGATGCCACCAATCTGGAAGGTCTTCTATACACACCGCTACGAGTACATGTCCTACTATGCGAATAGAGGTGTCGAGGTCGAACATAGTAGTCCATCGTCTGATTACCGGTCATTGATGTATACCGTTAACAGATGCGAGATCACCCACCAATAATGAAAATT